>MU223581.1:359546-417117 GCA_018584345.1 Thuja plicata
ATGCTGTGGTAAATGCAGTCCTTACGAGTCCTATGTATTGGAAATGGCAGAATGGGAATAAAGATGGCTCCCTTGGGTGCCTTCCTCTGATCTTCCCCACTTACCATTCTCCCAACAATCCATATCTACATCACATCATTGTCAACATCAAATACAAGTCTTTTCAAGCAGCAAAACGAGTACCAAAAAAAAATACATTATGTACAAAAGTTTCAACCTTGCAGTTCCTGCCCTCTTGATAGCTGTTTACAGGGATGATATTGTGTTGGAATTTGAATGGTACATTTGATTTTATTTGATCCAATTGTTCTCTTGATTCTGTAAGTAGCTGTCACTCAGGATAATGTAAGCATTAAATGTATGGGGTGCAACAAATTTGGAGAACCTGAATTGGGTAATATTCCTAAACTAAACTGAAACAAATAGATTTGAAGAACATGAATTGGGTCTATTCCTAAAATAAATAAATAAATTAGTACCTGAATAGTGACTCCCCTTTGAGAAAGCAGGCTTACAATCACAGATGCAATCTTTGATGTACCCACACACATGAACACTTCACTTGTCTCCAATGCTATAGAATTCAATACTACCGCGGCTGCAAGAGTGCTCCCATCTACTATACGGACTTTTAAGCTCCTGTGTTTTTTCAAAAACAGCTTCCCTCCACCATTAAGATCCTCACTCTGCCACATTAACACATTTTGATTAATAAGTTAAAAAAGAAGAAGCTTATTTTTATCATAAATATGATATTTATTTATATTGTGATATTGTTATAAAGATTTAAATGTAGTGCTTTTGAGTCAATAAATATAGAGGTCTATAAGAATTCATTCTTATTATAAATGGGGCAGCAAGCTACGTGAGCTTAACCTTGGAGAAAACTCCATGGTTAAATGAGCTTAGTCTACTCCAATGAGAGATGGGTTCTTATGAACCATTACTCATTAAACATGGGTAGTTGAATCCTTATAGGAATATCATAATTTGACTTGTTGTGGAAAATGTCTCCTATCCATTTACATATCAATATTCAATAATAAACATAATATTTCCGAAAGAATCAATATATACCATTTATGCTCAATATATATTGCGAGTAAATGAATTTAAGAATGAAGAAAAAAAAACTCCAAATTGACATTTTTGAACTTTTTTATATACAAATATTTAAAATATCTGTACTAATAAATGCAATTATTATGTTGTAATTTAGACAAATTGTTTATGTGGAAAACCGTCTTCCACATAAATATAAAGATGCTCCTATTAATTGGCTTGTTCAACTGACTATTTATGCATGAAAAGCTAGTAAAAGGTACCTGGTTGAGGAGACCTAAATTGATAACTTTGATTTCTTTCTTATCTGCTTCCAAAATGGAATCCTCAATAAACTTATTTATCCTTGCTCGTTCATAAGGCATAAAATACTGCATCCACATTCATAACCACAATATTGAAAACTAAATAATATGTGATAGGCATAGATTTTTCAATGCAAAAAATAAATCAGAGAGATCTTAGATTTGATTGTATAAATATTATATATCAATATTTTAGATTATATTCATCTTAATCTATCATTAAGATGGGGAAAAGTTTGTACATCATAATATTTTGTCATCTTAATAATGCTATATGAAAAAGTTAAAGCAATAAAAGTGAAGAAATGATCACCTGAAATGTGTATCGTGGAATAACCCATGTTTGCAAATGCAAATCATTTAATCGATTTTTTTCAACAATAAAAGTTTTTCCAAAGAGCCAAAGAAAGAGCATGATGGCATTGCTAATTGGCCATAAAATCCACAAATACCATTTGGTAGAGTATGGTTTAGCAGCAAATGAAGCAAACCCAAATCTTAAATGGAAAAATGAGAGCAAACTTGTTGGATGAGTCAGATACACCAAATCCACATTTCCCTCCCGTCCTGTTCACATAACAATATTGCCCATCGAAGGAAGTCTAGTTATCATTAAAAAAAATCAATTATTTGTTTAAAAATGTCATTCAAATGCTAACCATATTCTCCATAAAAATTTAATTGTATTTTATTATAAAAATAATCTAGTAGATAATGATAAAGATAAAATTATTATTTATATAGATTTGTAAAATAAAAAAGATGCACAAAATTAATAAAGAGATTATTTTAATAGATCATATAACATATCTTTTTAACATGAAAATATGTAAGATAAAAGAGAATCAAATAAACAAAATAGATGAATATTTTTAAATATACTAAGGAAATCAGCAAGTATCTCCATTATGACTTGACAGTCCCCTGTTGTGACCCTTTTTCACATTATGAAATGTTAACACCCTCCAATCCATATGTCTTATGTTTTGTCTAACATAATTGATGAAACTGAAGAGTAATTATGACAAATAGTCAACATCTTCCAATCCATATATGCCCCTTTTTTTGGTCTAACATATGTTTTCAAAGATCAATAATAACAAACTATCAACACCTTCTAATCCATATGTGCTCCATTTTTTGTCTAACATGGTTCCTAAAGATCAATAATGAAAAACACTCGACACCCTCCACTTCATATATGTCCCTTTTTTTTTAACATCGTGACTGATTCAAAACCTTCTAATCCATGCATGTCCCTTTTTTATGTCCAATTCCATGTATGTTCTTTTTTTTGTTTAACATCATGACTGATTCAACACCTTCCAATCCATGCATATCCTTTTTTTTTATATCGAAACTCATATATGTCCTTTTCTATTTGTCTAACATACATCTAAAGAAATATAACCTTGACACTTTAAAAAAAAAATCATACCTCAAGACTAATATGTAAATATTAAACTCAATTGCATCTTGAAAGAATTATGAAAAGACTATCCAAATTAATTAATTCAACCCTATTATTTTCTTCTCTTTATATACTCTTTATCTTCACACAAATCATAAAATGTGATCCCTAAAATTATACAAAAATGATCACATAATAGAATTTAAAAACAATAGCCATTATAAAAAATCTAACATCACTAATTTAATCGCCTAACAATCTAACAATTTTTGCTACTTACCTTTCAATGCAGTCTCGTAGAGAGTGTCAGTGGACTTATCGAGCGTTCCATAAAGGCGATCATAGAGAGGCACGAACAGAGAGAAGTTGGTATGAACGTGCGAATGGTGAAGAGAGTGATACCTGTGGAATATTAGCCATGTCTCATCAAATTAATTCACAATAGATTTTTTACATAGAAATTGGAACTTTTGGGTGTATAAGTAAGAAAACTTACGAGGGTGTGTACATTAGGTGTTTGAGAGGAGGGAAGATCTGAAATGCCCATTTGGGAACAAATTCAAAATTGGAGTGGCCCATATTGTTCATGAAATCAAACCACATTATGTAGCCGGTTACAATGCCAATAGAATGAGTTTTGGTGAAAAGAGTAGCCAGTGGACAAACTGAGAAAATTGAAGCATACATCAAATGCTCTGCAAACGGATGCACTACAGCTGAACAGAGAAAATATTCAAAAACTTCAGTACTCATTACAAGAACAAGATTCACAAGATCCAAAGGAAATCTTTCAAGATTCAAAATTTCAGTACCCACTACTCATTAAAAAGCACAAGATTCACAAGATATGAAGGAAAACTTTCAAAGATTCAAAATTCATCAATTCATCTGTGAGATTGCTCATTCTATTCCTCATACCAATAAGTACTGGTTAAAAAACACTAAGATTCAGAAAAATGAAAGGAAAAACTTTCTTACATGTAATGGGTTCTGTGACAAAAGAGGAGTGGTGATGAGAATGGTAACGATTAAACAGGAAATGGTGATGGAGAGCTCTGTGTGCCCAGTAATAAATGAATTCAGATGGTCCAAGATGAGTCAAACTGATAACAAAGAAGCCCTTTGTGTTCCAGAGAGGAACATTGGAAGCGCCTGGAACGTATGCATGCACTATGAATAAGATGAAGGTGTAGAGGAGAATATTGTCGTCCCTGCACCATATTCTACAAAGTTATAACTTTTTTATTTATCTTCAAACTTTTCATAAACACCAAGCTCTACAACTCCTCGATATAATAGATTGTGAAAATATAATATCATTATTAAAAAAGAATAATTAATATAGAGGAAGAGGATGTAAAGAGGGGCTTACCAGTGTCCCTCTCTATCAACTTGCTCGAAATGGATGCCTTTAGATTGTATTTGATGCTTGGTCCGTGCATTCTGATAGCGACAAATACTAATCCACAGTTGGTTATGAATGTATCTGGCGGCTGTCAAAAGAAGCAGCAACAAACTAAAGTTGTCTGCTTCATGTCCTCCTAGAAGATTGGCATGCACTGCTTTCACAACCAGAGGGGCGAGAAGCAGATACTAGAATGCACATCAACAACATCCTTTACAGTCACTAACAACTCTACTTTCATATTTGTAGTATGATCTCAATTAAGAATACACAAAGCTTACCTTGAAGTTACCAAGTTTCTCCCATGGCCATTGTGTAAGTGGTCCAGGCTTAGATGCCATTCTCAACACCTCAGAATTCAGTTTTAGAAGAGCTCAATAACCATTCATCTCTGCACAAATATATTTGGTGCTTCACTTATTAGTATATATAGAGTTCTTAGTTTGAGTTGAATTGCCATTCATGTTGGAACTTAGTTTGATATGCTTATTTACTTCTGCATTTATGGGTTTACCTATAAAATCAAATTCTTTAAGTTCTATGTCTGTCTGGTTAACAATTAATAGGCAATTTGTTGTCCACTTGGTATAAATAATCAGTACTTCATCAATAAAAGTATGGAGTAAATGGGTGAGAGTTGAAACCTAGACATGCATTGAATCCAGAATCTTAGTACAACCTTTCCAAAGTAATTTTATTGTTGTAAGTGCTTTAATAGTTTACAACTAGCATCCATCAATACTACCAGTGCTGCAACGAGCTTATAATAATTACGTTAACGAGCTTATAATAAATACGTTAAATTCTGAAATTGACAAATAACCTACTCCAACACCAACTGAAGAAATCAAATGGATTCATCATGACAACAAAATGCAATAAAAACAGAATCACTTTATACATAAGAAATTAAAATAAGCTCATAGCATACTCTCTTTTTAATTTATAGAAAACAGAACAGCACAGACCACTTTTATCATGCTAAGCATTTAATATAGAAATGTTATTTAACCATCAAACCGGATCAATTGGTTTCAAGGACTGACTTGTCAATTCATCAATATGGCCTGCAATTAATATCTTAATCAATAAGAGCTACTCCTTCAATGGAAAAGCCCTGTCTTAATAAATAATATCTTATTATCTTACTAGTTTGCAAGCTACATCATCAATGTCGCCCGTAGGGAGGAGACAAATTTGTACAAAATAAAGTTGTATATTATTGTAATGTGAATTCATTCATTTAGCATTCATCAATGTTTTTATTTGTCGATACTTTTTAGTTTCTGCTTTTGGCAGGATAATTATTGCATTCATTCAGTTCAATTTTTTAATTAAATTAATCAATCATATTACAGAATTTAAAAAATTAAATGTAACTTCTATAGTTTATATCTATTTCTAATTTCCCATGATTATATAAATCTTATTATTCTTTAATTTGATTGGTCTTTACTAATTTTAATAAGAAGTAAATTCATTTTTTCCAAAGAAAAATACAGATAAAAACCAATGAGAGCTTACGTATTAGCGGATTTAATGCATTTGGGCCATACATTTGTTAATGTTATATTATATTAAATTTTATAAAGTATAATATATATATATTTTATTATATTAATTATTTATATTATATTTGTTTTAGTCTATATATTTTTATATTGTATTAATTATTTTTTATAATATGTATTTTTCATTTTATATATTTATATAAGATATATAATTTTTTAATATATAAATTAATATAAAACAAAAATAAAATAAGTTAATTTAATTTTTTAATTTACTTTGTAATTGTTACATTAAATTAATTATTTTTTATTCTAATAATAATAATTTATAGAATATAATATAATATTTTTTTGATAATTTATATTTATGTGCATTAGTAATCATATAGCAATTTTATTGACTCTTCCTATATTTATTTATGAGATTTTAATAGATTTGGCCTTTATTTTAATTTATTTATTTTTCTCTATAGCAATTTTATTTTACTCTTCTTATATTTATTATGAGATTTTATTAGATTTGATTTTTTTTTCCTCTAATTTTTAGTGGCTTTATAATTTATGGTTATATTTCATTTCTATTGTATTAATTAAAACAAGAAACCAAAAATAAGAGGGAAAAAAAATTCACTCTTATTTCAATCATTTTGGTTTGGTATTATGGTATAGTTACTTTTTTGTTTTCTTAGATATAGAAATAGAAAACAAGAGTTAAACTAAAAAATAATATTTTTTTCACTCTTGTTTACTGGTTGTTTTTTGTCTTATTATTATTATTATTATTTATTTCACTTACTATACTAATTTTTTTAATATTTTAATTAGGAACAAAAATTTAAATTTTTTTTATTTTATTTTAATATTTATAAAATATAAATAGTTTTGTAAGTAGGGTAGCAAGCTAAGTGGGCTTAATTTGGAGGGGATTTTATGATTAAGTGTGTTTGAGTTGAATTGTACTCCAAGAAGACTCAATGCTTAAAAGTGAACACCACATATTATTTAAGATGTATATAATATGCAAATTATATTTATGTTATTAACTAACTTTTAATAAAATATTAAATAATATAATAAGTTGTTAATAAATATAATTATTTATAAATTATATATTTGATTAATCATCCCATTTAAAAGCTATTAACATTATTATTATTATTTAACCGGGCAAAAAAAAAATGAGACAAATACCTCATTTCATTCAATTATGAGTTGTTTCTCATCCTTAAATAACAACTTTAAAGGTCAAAACTATTACCTTATTGTGATACTTATATCTTTTCCCAAAAACTTTTTGATTTTAAATTTATATTTTAATGATAGAATGAATCATTCAATATGATATTTAAGTCAAAAGTTGTAGTTGTTATTTAAATATTTCTTAAAATAACATAAATTGATAGCTTATCTTTTTCAATTCTCTCTCAACTTTCTCTATCATTATATTCTCTATAAATCACTTGTTATCTCTATCTTTATATTTATTTCTTCCACCCTCATTCTCTCTTGTTATTATTGTATCTACTGATGTTTTTATTATATTTATTAGTTAGTTCAAATTTAGAAGATAATATCATCTTGATTTTCAGTTAACTAATAAATATCTTTAAATGTACATTTAAAATATTAAATGAACCATTAATATATATATATATATTTATAATGGTGAACATTATATGTTCTATTTATTTTTTTAAATTATTTTTGTTAGTTTTTTTTTTTAATAGAAAAACATAAATGGTATATAATTTTTGTTGATAGTTGAATGTATATAATTTAAAATTTTATTTATTTACATCAACGTTTTGAGAGTTTTATTTTGATACTAAAGATTCATCTAAACTCTTCTTTACTATTAAATTTACAATTGTACAAATGACTTGGGCTAGATGCATGATTATAAACACGATCTTTAAATTTCTAAAATTTGAATTTGAATTTAGGACTAAGCTTACCTTTACAATTTGATTATTGTGTATCAATTTGATGCACATAATATTTTGTGCGACCCTAGGAGTTGCACTTAAGTATTGATCATAGTTCAATTGGAGACATTTAGATTTACAAAGATTAGACTTGCACTTGTGACACAATTGATCCTTCAATTGCTAAAGCACCCTCTGTGATACCCACCCATAGTTTTCTTTCCGTTTCTGATGCCGAACTCTTTTAGGATATTATTTCAATTGATTGCCAAATTTTTTTAGGCTACTTTTCATGTGAGCATTTATTATTTCAGTGGAGGGTGATTTTGGATCATGATTTTTGTATGTATATCATGTGTTGCGTAGATAGATGATCATATTATCATGATGTGATATTTATGTTGATGTTAGAACTATGATGTTACTTACTCCATACTTGCATGTGTATGGTTATCATGTGTTAATTTCTTATTGGTGTGTTTGATGTGGTAGAGGACGGAGACGTAGTTACTTGCATTGCGAGATCCACACGTTCGACCAATCCCTGTCATTGTTTGCTATATTTATATTGGATGCACATGCTTGTTCTTGTGATGTCAAGTTTGCAAGTACAAGGCACCGTCTTCTTTGAATTGACAGGAGTGAGCGTGCCCATATATTGTTAGGATTAGGTAATACTGAGAGGGGGGTGAATCAGTATTACAACACTTAATTAAACTTTTCAACCAATTAAACATTAACCATAAGCATGCACAAATGAAAAGAACATAAGAAAATGACACAGTACTCATAACACCATAATTTGTTGTCGAGGAAACCTTGGCCAAGGGAAACCCCGGTGGGGATGGTACCCATAAGCACACACTAAAGTATAGTGTCATTGTTAGGAGGCCTAGCCCTATTAGGAGTTGAATATTACATAGTAAATTTCCTTGTTAAAGGAATAATAACCCTGTTAAAGGTATACAACACCTTGTTAGGGGCCAACTAAGCATACAACTCTTACAATGTAATTCTGTTACAAAATGTTCTCAGTAATGAACAAAACAAGCATCTCTAATGCTTAGATAGTTCCAGTTTGTAGCTCATCAATGATCTCTATCATCTCTGCTCTGCCATTCGTATCTTCTCAAAAACATATCATCCATCCATCCATACTTCGCTTAACAAAAAAGATCTTACATATATACATTTCTTCTTTACCAAGTCCACTCTCAATTACAAATATTACATAGTCGGCTCTCATTACAAAATACATTTAATAAAAAAATATCAAATGCATAGTCGGCGCTCAAGTACATAATCAAATTATAGGTTATCATCAATCATTATCCAACTCCAGTTACCAGGAGTCCATGTCATACTCCTTGAATCGTCGCTTCAGTCCAGCTGCTTTGTATCACTGTTCTGCTGCTGTCTGTATGTCTTCAAATCTCTCTAACTTCTTGTAAACATTACCAAAACAAAATCGATCTTAGGTAGAGGTCACACATACCCCATACTATCTTCCTCTAAGCTCGTTTTCCATAACTCATCGATCTTGATCTTCGATGCCCAAAATACCTCTGTATCTCTGCTTCTATACTTAGTCAATTTCAGAGTCACCAAAACTTAACTTTATAGGAATCGATCTGTAACCCATATGTGTTGCCATAAATGACAACCAAAAGTGAATCATAACACACAAAATTGATCACTTTCTAACAATCTCTCCCTTTGTCATTGATGGCAACACTTAACACAAAAAAATGACTAAGTATTCCAACAAAACAAAAATGTCTCTCCTTTCTCTATTTTGTTTTTCTCTTCTTCCCTTATACATTATCTTTTCCTTCTTATTCATTTTTCTCTTCTCTCTTCTCCCCTTCATTTTTCTTCTCTTCTCCCTCTTTGACAACAATGACATCAAAGATGCATACAAAGTAATAGGTTTAGTGCTTGCTCACCAGTTTCAAAATATCTTGAAAGGAATCTTCCAAGATATTCACTTCTGTACGAGCCATGATTTAAGCAATAGTTGACTAACATGAATTAGTCCATTCAATGCAAATGATGTATTCTTTGCTTCTTTCAACTTTGTAGGCATAGAGTTAGCCAATGATTCTACAGTTTTCTCCATATCTAATAAATGTGCTTAAATATTAGATAGCTTAGGAGTGATTAAACTCTTTAGCAAATTGAATCTAGTTAGTATTCCCCCTTTCTCAATATCCAATACATCTAGTTTTGCCAAAATTTGTGTTACTTCTTTGTCCAATTCTGTTATAGATTGTGAAGAGGTTTCACAACTGGTGCATGAGCAATTATGAAGACACCTAGGTCCACCATGAAGCCAGTCAAAGACAAAGGAACAAAATCATCCCTAAATGTGGATTGTGGTGTATTAGAGCTAATAATGGAAATTGTCAATAAATATTGTAATGAAATATGTTTAAGTCCAAATTGTCCAGGTAGAGGACTAGGACATCAACAATATTGTAAGTTGGGTCAATAGTACCCAAAGGGTCTAATTAGGATTTATAAAGTATCTAAGGGATTCAAATAGACCCTAGGAGTGAAATTAAATAAGTTAGAATACTTTTATTTCAATAAATTGTAAGTTAAGAATTCAAATATTTGAATCTTAACGGCTACTTGAGTTTAGGAGGGAAATGAGTTTTTAGTGACTAAATATGATTGTAATCAAACCAAACCAAATTGAGTTGGTTGATATGGTTACTATGCATCATATATTATTGGTCTATGGTAGGGAAAACACACAATACAACTGGAATGAAGAATGTACAGATTTCTCTAGTTTGAAGCAATAAAGAGTTAATTTTTGCAATTTCATTGATCTTTTGAATGTTTCAATGGATATAGCTCATTGCATATACATTTATGTGTGTTTCAAAACTTCTCTAAATCCATTTCAATCCTTTTATATTGAGTTTACTTTGAAAGTCTCAGATTGTACTTTGACAGAGCATAGTTTTACATTGTTTTAGAGGCATGGAATGAGATTCATCCCCTTTTTGTAATCACCGTAACTTGGGGATGAATAAAGAATTTATATCATAGATATATAAAACTAAATATGCAAGAAAATCTATTATATTTTTTAGGAGATCTCCATTTGGTGTTTGTTGTAGGGTTAAGGAGCATGGAAATGCTTGGAATGCTATAGCAGCAACATATTGGACCTCATGAGGGGTACATTTTATGTTGGGAAGCAATTAGTTATGTTGAAAGGATGGTGAATCAACCTATAGTTGGTTGAGATTTCACTTGAAGAGTCCATATTAGAGAAGCCCTAGTTTTGGAGGGTTTGAGAAGCCTAATTTGGGGATTTTGATGTTCCCAAGTGTTTGAGACTAATTCATTTTAGATTTAAGTGTTTTAAGAAATAATTAACCACTTTCCAAGAGTTTGATTCTTTTGGTTAAGTTTATGATATAGTTCCTTTGTAAAAGTGCCCATTTTTATGCATTTTTTGGGTCCCAAAGTTGTAACAACAGGGTATGGTCCAAAACAACCTACCTCTGACTTTATATATGTTGTAAAATTTGATAAAGGGTATCCAAAAACCTATTTTTTTTACAAATTCATTAATAAGTTTTTGGATTTATGGGCTCTGGAAGGTCAATGTTGTCCTAATGCAATACAATTAGGCCTCTTGGCAGAATTCAACTCCTTTGTGCATAGCCCATATAATTTGACTCCATAGTAAGTTGATTCCTTCTGAATTTGGTTGAATTTAGTCTCTTGTGGATTTAGAAACCTTGAGTCAAAGTGTTGGGTTGAAATCTCCTTTTGAGTTATTTGGGAAGGGTGTCTTTGAACCTTGTATTTCCTTTATATGGTCAATCCCTCCATTTTTTCAAGAAGCCCACTACCCTATTCTCTACACCAAGTGGTATCAAAGCAAGTAAGAACTTAGGAGGAAAGTTAGGTGTGCATGTCTGAATAATAGTTTGAAGATTTTGAAGAAGAGGCTCAAAACATGCCTCCAAAGATGACAAACATGGAGGTTGCTAGGATGGTCATGGAGCAAGCAGAAAAGAATGAGAGATTGAAAGAAGTCGTTGAAAGATTGATCAATCTTGTTGAGAAGAGGGATTCAGACCCTTGTGATGATGAAGGTGAAGCAGAACAGGAACCTGATGAAGAAAGGTTGGATCCTAAGGATGCTAGACTAGTGAAGATCCATAAGGTAGTTAAAGGAGGAGAATCCAAAGTCAGAGCAGAGATCCCAATGTATGATGGGAAGATGGATGAGGAAGTGCTCCCTTATTGGTGCAGTGTTGTTGAGAACCACTTTGACTATGAGGACATTGAAGACAAGCATAAAGTGAAGATTGCAAAAGCAAGACTTAAGGGTCATGCATTACTATGGTGGGATTGCCTACAAGCAGAAAGGTGGAAGAAAAGTCTACCAAAGATCACATCATGGCCTAGAATGATAACCAAATTGAGGGATAAGTTTCTACCTAAGGACTACAAGGTTCAACTCTTCAAGAAGATCCAAGGGTTGAAGCAGAAGGACATGGATGTCCAAAGGTATACGGAGGAATTCCAAAAACTTGACATCAAAGCCTCTCATGATGAAGATGTGAAAGAGAAGGTGGCTAGATATCTTAGAGGGCTGAGGTACAACATCCAAGATGAAATGAGAATGGCCACACCTAGGACTCTTGAATATTTCTACAAGTTGGCAATGAAAGCTGAGGATAATCTTAGAAGAAGGCAATAGAGGCAAGGCATTTTAAGAGGGCAACAAAACAAGAGAAAATGAGTAAGTCCAAGATAAGGACAGAATGATAAGGGTAAAGAGAAAGTATCAGATCAGAAAGGAGAATAAAGAAGTGGTAGAGGAAAGAGCTTCCCTGGAAAGTGCTACAAGTGTGGTGAAGAAGGAAATCTATTCTACAAGCGTCTAGAAAGAGAAGCCAAGAAGAATGATAAGAGGGTCCAATTGGTCCAAGGAGAAGATGAAAATAAACAACGAGAGGAAGAAGAAGCACATCATGACTATGCATAACCTAAAGAAGGTGAGTGTCTCTTGATGGGAAGGTCACCTATCCAACATATACCCAAGGTATCTATCTTTAGAACAAATTGTAAATGCTATGGAAAAATACGCAAGGTTATCATAGATTCTGGTTCATTTGACAATCTAGTGTCCTATGAGATCGTAAATAAGTTAATATTACCTAAATTTCCTATTGGTAGACCATATAGGGCCTCTCGGGTCAATAATTATCAGAATATTGTAATTAAGGAGCAAGCATACATAGATTTTTCAATTGGGGGTTATGTTGATAGGGTTCTATGTGATATAGCTCCCATGACATGTTGCCACATCATATTAGGGAGACCATGATAGGCTTCAAGGAAGACCATCCATTATGGTTTGAAGAATGAGTATGTAGTGCACAAGGAGGGAAGAAAATTCACTCTTAAACCTCTTCCAAGTCAAGTAGAAGAAGTTGGTAGCATCATTGTCTTTGGTGCTAAAACATATGTTGATTTGCAGATTCCAAAGTATGAGAAGATGATGACTACAGAGTAGCAACCTAAGACCAATTTATTGATCTTGAAAGATGAGCTTTTGGAAATTCATGAGGCATTGACTATGAAACAAAAAACATGGCATGAAGATGGTTTCCTTATTGTCACAATGTGTTGTCCTTTGAAGCAAGAAATAAAGAAAATTGCAAAGGTTTCATTGAAAGACACAAGGAGGGGTCAATCTGATCAAAGGAGGTAGTTGCAAGGACAATTTGTAGGCACACAAGATCACTGTTTGCAGTAGCATGATGACAGATTTGATCTTATTCATTCCTTCTTTTGTTTCTCACTCTTTGTTTGTAGGTGTGAAGGGTAAGAGGACAGAATTGGAGGTTGAACAAAGGGCTCACAAGGTGAAGAAGAGAGGACCACCTACAAGGAAGATGGGAGGCACAAAGACACAGTCCCTTAGTTCTTGGGACAAGAACTTTTTCCAAGGTGAGGTGAATGGTGCAGGAGCACTTATGAAGACACCTAGGTCCACCATGAATATATTCAATGAAAAAGGAAAAAAAACATCCCTAAATGTGGATTGGGGTGTATTAGAGCCAATAATGGCAATTGGCAATAAATATTGTAATGAAATATGTTTAAGTCCAAATTGTCCAGGTAGAGGACTAGGACATCAAAAATATTGTAAGTTGGGTAAATAGTACACAAAGGGTCTAATTAGGATTTATAAAGTATCTAAGGGATTCAAATAGACCCTAGGAGTGAAATTAAATAAGTTAGAATACTTTTATTTCAATAAATTGTAAGTTAAGAATTCAAATATTTGAATCTTAACGGTTACTTGAGTTTAGGAGGGAAATGAGTTTTTAGTGACTAAATATGATTGTAATCAAACCAAACCAAATCAAGCTGGTTGATATGGTTACTAGGCATCATATATCATTGGCCTATGGCAGGAAAACATAGAGTACGACTAGAATGAAGAATGTACAGATTTCTCTAGTTTGAAGCAATAAAGAGTTAGTTTTTGTAATTTCATTGATCTTTTGAATATTTCAGTGGATCTAGTTCATTGAATATACATTTATGTGTGTTTCAAAACTTCTCTAAGTCCATTTCACTCCTTTTATATTGAGTTTACTTTGAAAGTCTCAGATTGTACTTTGACAGAGCATAGTCTTGCATTGTTTTAGAGGCATGGAATGAGATTCATCCCCTTTTTGTAATCACTGAAACTTGGGGATGAATCAAAAATATATATCATAGATATATAACACTAAATATGCAAGAAAATCCATCAGATGTTGTAGGAGATCTCCATTTGGTGTTTGCTGCAGGGTTAAGGAGCATGGAAATGCTTGGAATTCTATAGCAGCAACATATTGGCCTCATGAAGGATAAATTTTATGTTGGAAAGTAATTAGTTATGTTGAAAGGATTGTGAATCAACCTCTGTTTGGTTGAGATTTTTCTTGGAGAGTCCATATTGGAGAAGCCCTAGTTTTGGAGGGTTTGGGAAACCTAATTTGGGGCTTTTGATGTTTCCAAGGGTATGAGACTAATTCCTTTCATATTTAAGTGTTTTAGTACATAATTAACCATTTTACAAGATTTTTAGTCTTTTGGTTAAGTTTATGATATAGTTCCTTTGTAAAAGTGCCCATTTTTATGCTTTTTTGGGGTCCCAAAGTTGTAACAGCAGGGTATGGTCCAAAACAACCTACCTCTTTCTTTATATATGTTGTAAAAATTGATAAAGGGTATCAAAAAACCTAATTTTTTTTCCAAGTAATTTAGAAGTTTTTTGAGTTATGGGATCTGGAAGGTCACTGTTGTCCTAATGCAATACAATTAGGCCTCTTGGAAGAATTCAAGTCCTTTGTCCATAGCCCATAGAATTTGACTCCATAGTAAGTTGATTCCTTCTGAATTTGGTTGAATTTAGTCTCTTGTGGCTATAGAAACCTTGAGTCAAAGTCTTGTGTTGAAATCTCCTTTTGAGTTATTTGGGAATGGTGTCATTGAACCTTGTATTTCCCTTATATGTTCAATCCCTCCATTTTGTCAAGAAGCCCACTACCCTATCCTCTGCACCAAAAATTTTCCATCATATTATTCAAGGTTTTCATGTCCTTGGCAATAATTTCTTCAATGTTCTGAGCATGCGTGATAGGATTCATGCAGTAACTAAATAGTTTCCTTCTATGTGCAACACAACTCTTAGAATTTGGAGTAGTAGTTTTCAAAATGCTCAAGTCCCATGAGATAGACTTGCAAACTTCAGATAGCTTCTTCTATGAGTAGTTCTTTTTTTCCTTCTCTTTTGCAATCTTCATCAAGTTCTCAAAATAACCATCAAATTCATCAAGTGTTATCTTCAGGTTGTCAGTATCATCTCTGTACTGGAAAACAATAGGTACTTGAAGCAATTTGTTCATAGTATCAATTGTGATGGTTATTACCTTAGCCTTTTTGTCACCTTTTTTCTCCAATATCTCCTTGGTTTTAGTAAGTGTAGTAAAAGCAATTTTACTAGCCCATCCTCATCCATGCAATCAACATCAACATCTGTTGGATTGTCTTTCCTTGCCAACAATGAGATAGAAGATGTGTTTACCTTAGTTTTGTTTTCACCTTTTTCTTCATGTTCTTTGTATTCTTGATCCTGTACTGCCTCTCTTTGTTCTTCCTTTTTACATTCTTCATCATTCTATTCTTCATTTTCAGTCAGAGAATTGTCAAAGTTTCCTTCAAAAGGGTCCTTCTCATCATTAGAGGTGTCAAGTGTCACAGGTACTCGAGAAACATAGAAATATAGTTGTGTATCAACTTCTCTCTTCTCAACACTTGCCTCAACTAGTTTCAAACTCTCTCCCATTCCTAAGGGTGTAGGTAAAGTAGTTTTAGGAAGTGGAGTCTTCTCAGGAGTAGTGTTCATTGTTACCCAAAATTTTACATGCGAGATAAAAAATAAGAAAAAAGTAAAATTTGCATAAAGATACATCTTTTAGACATTACTGTTCAGCCAATACAGATGAATGCATTACTATTACATTCATATTATCAAATTTTATTTGTACTCTAAGTTTTGATCAAATTCACACTTTCATATTCATAAACGATCATTACATTGTGCATTCATACTGAATGTATTAGACAAGTGTTCCTTCAAGGTCACATCTTGCATACTGAAACTTAGAGGACATATGCAGAAAAGAAATTAAGAGAGAAGCATGATGAAGTCTAGGGTCTATGTATTGCCTTTAAGAGGTCTTCTAGTTTCTAGAGTGGTTCGTCTGCATCATCTAAAGTCTTTCATGTCCTGTCTTGGCTTTGTCTATCCTCAATCCTAGGTCTTCTATGGTCTTGTATCTTGCATCATGGAGGGAAAGAGATATTAGATCCAACTGGATCTAAGCAATACATAAAAGCCTAAAAAACACCATACATTAGTTAAACTCCCTGAACTGCATATTTATTGATGACATCAATGCGATAGAAAGATATGCATTTGCATTGACAAAATAATAATATCAGAAAGACATATCTTTATGAAAACCTTTGTTGTAATTGAAAGATGCAGTGAGTGTCACGAGCCCGTGCTCGAACTTCACAAATATGCATTATTAAAGAATGAAAGAATGCTAGATGTTCAATGAACAGGGAAGAAAGAAATGTTCAAATGAAGATTTCAAACACTATGGATACTGATTTGCAAAAAGATGGGCAGGATTTAGTGTAGTCATAAGATCACATTATGCATATGAAGATGCAGTTTTAAATAGTGCATATTTAAAGGAAAATTAAATGAAAATGTTGTCTAGAGACATAGAAATATGTATTACTGTGATCTAATGTTAGATACAGAGCACATGAAAAGAATAAAAGGGATAATCAATGTTTCTGTTTTAAGTTGCCAAACAGAGAAAAGATGATCATATGCAAAAGGAGGGTAAAACAACTGTATTATCTATATATAAAATGTGCATGTACATTCATGATAACAGTGCAGGGCAAGCAATGATGATAATAATTAGATATACAGATTAGGGTTTTCTTTCTCATGTATATTTCAAAAGGAAAATAGTACATTTTTTACATCAAAGACAACAACATTCAACATATTTATGTTTACATTCTAAAGAGATGCTCATTATTATCAGCAAAACTGTGAACTAAAAGTGTTTTTTAACATAATGTTACAGTAAGTGCCTCTTATGTGTGATTGTTGCAGAGAGGGGAGATTCAGCTTGAACAGAGAAGCATCTTTATGCTTATTATAACAATGTGTTTAAAACAGACAGCATGAAGGAGTAATATCATTTGCAGATTAAAATGAGTGTTCTATCACTTGCAGTTTTGAAATGGAAAACAAACATCATATATGTAACCCAACTATACATATAAAAGGAAAAGGAAGTATGCATATTCACAGTTTAGGGCATGAATTTCATGAATGGTAGTCTTATTCTAGAAAAACCCGAGTTCTTATTACTATCAAGATGGAGTAGACAACATATCAGCATCTCAATATATGTATAAAAATTTTCAGACATGGGTGGTTCCAACATTTAGCAGAGCCAACAAAAGAAGTTCATCTAAAGACTACAGATAGCAAGATGAGTGTTTTGAAACATTTAAGAAGTAGTCATGGAGCCCGTATCAATTCAGACAAGAATCTTCAAGTGCTAAGCCATGTGGGTGTTTAATTTTTACCATTCGATCAGCAAACGTTATAAAAGCCAAAAGAGGTGAGTAAGAAGGCAATAATGTCAGCTTAGATATAAGCTTCAAATAAGGATGGAGTCAAAATCTAAATAGAGAGAAAAGAAGAAAAAGTATCTTATCTTCAGGATTGTAGTATGCAACTACGGTGGAGAGCTCGAGTTCTAACTGTTGAAGCCTGAGTTTTTGCAAAGATACATGCAAGGCACCATTATTCATGGCTGTAAACTTCAGAAATATCCACATCAACTAAAGAATCGGCTACAACATAGCCATGTAATACAAATAGAAGTTGAGTGCCAAGTACAATGAAGGATATAGCTCAATCAAAAGTCACAGTGCGACTACCAGTTATAGCCAAATGCAATGCAGGAAGAAAACAAGAAATTCAAAGTTCCAGCCTAAAAAACGACTTGCTGGTTAAAAGCTCATATGCCACACAATCCCAAGTTAATATTTTTGCTAAAGCATTTTTTAACATAAATTACAGTGAGGAAACTCGACATCAAGCAAAGAGGGTAATGAGCATCAATTTCAAAGAAAACTACAGAGTGAACAGGAGTGAAGGGCGACTTAGGTGTTTGTGCAGACAGGCCGTAGTTGAAGAGCCTGAGCTCTTTATGTTCAAAGTGCCACTACAACACCATTAAGTGGTGGTGGACCCAAGTGGAGGAAGCCTGAATTCTCCTCACCCAAGGTGACATGAACAAAGGAGAGTTCGATTTCAGATTCAACAAACAGTTAAAAGAGCCTGCGACATTATGAGGATCCTAATTTCTTTGAAAACATGAAGCTCCAGTAAGAGATAAAATCCCAGCAAGCATTCGAGGTATCTACAGAAAACACCATATTTTGGTGACAATGTAAACTCCAGTGCCAAATGTTGATCAAGCCGCCCAAGAAAAAGTCAAATACAAAGGGCATAAGAATAGCAGTATGGCGGCACCTAACCCTAACCTTTTCTCAAGCAACAGATGCAAAAGATGAAATGATAAACTATGCATATGATAAATTGGATGGGAAGTTGAAGTCCAGCGAAGTAAAATGAAAAGCCTTTGCAAGTTTTAATAAAAATTGGAGCCCACAAATGCGAAAGTTAATGCCATATCAAATTGCAGTGTACGTGGACAACCAGCTCTACAAACCGCCATTATCAACTTGCGCATGCCTTTGGAGATTTTGTTGATAATCTTGAATTGTGTTTGAATGCCTTAGTTTAATTTTGTAATAATTTAAACTTAAGTCTTTTTAGGCTTTAATTTAAATTTAATATTTAGGCTTAGTGCTCAATATTGAGTTTATCTCAATAACAAGTTATATATATTGGTAAATATCTTTTAAAAGATATATTTGTTAATTACCAATATTGGAGACTTGGCTTTTAGGGCCAGTTTTCATTTTCGAAGTTAGCCTCAAAGGCTTCATTTTGGGCATCAATTATGCCATAAAACTAGGGATTAAGCTAAAATTTTGGGAGGCTGATTTGTAGGCATGGATTAGGCCTTTATTTTAGGGATGATCTTTATGTTTTGGAGTTCATTTTTGGAGGGAGATCTCATTTTTGAGATTAGCCATGTGAGCTATTTAGTGGACCTTCATTTTCATAGTTGGGGGTTCAGATTTGGTGGAGAGGAGGTTTTAGTGAACTACTTTGTTCCTATACCACTTTTTCATACATTTTTGTATCCATCTGGTTGTAAATTTTGGAGAGAGGGCATTTTAGTGAACATATCATTCCTAGGTGCTTTGAAGGTCATTTTTGTAATCATCTTGTCAGATTTTTGAAGAAATGAACCAGATTCTTTGGCTCCCATTTTGTGTACTTGTTTTTTCAATATCGAATCATGTTTCATCTTTTCTAGCAAGTGTTAAATTGGTTATTATATGAAGGAAGTGAATGAAATTCTGTTTCTTCTCAAGAAAATTAGCTACCCCTAGGCCTTGCATAAGAAATGTATGTTGTTAATTCTCCAAGCCGTTTGTGGTAGAACCTTGATAGCATGAATTTATTAACCTATATGTTGAACAGAGATTCAGATTGTTAAATTATTCATTCATGAGTTAGGATTGAAATTCATCTTTTTGTGAAGTCTGAATTCATTCTTGGTGTATCACCCCTATCTATTTCTAGTTTTAAAGTTTCTTTTTTCCCTTTCCCTACTAAGTTACAAATCAGGAGGTGATATCCCAAATTAGATAGGAACCAACCTAGAACCCAAAGACTCTTCCTCATCCATAGTTCACCCATAGCTGGAGGAGTTTCCATTGTGAGGATGGAATTGTCGTGTAGCCCTAATGCCTGATTTAGGGTGACAATTCTAAGCCTGAACATTCATTAATATTTTCTCCAGTGATTTTTGAGTCTCCTCAGTGATTTCATCATATTTTCCTGCCATAATTTTCAGTAGTCTAATCTTAGTTCTCAATAAAGGTTTCAATTCTTTGAATATCCTATCCCTTTCTTGTAGAGATATCACAGGTAGCATATTATCAATTTCCTGATTTCTGATGCTTTCATCCTCAATCTGTGCTAGTTTTTTCATAGTCTCCAATCTCCCATATAACTCTTCAGGTACACTTCCCTCAATTTCCAATAGAGTCTTCTTGAAAACAAGTAAATGATTAACTACAACATCTTCAATCTTGAGTTTATTAGTCTCCTCATACCTATCATAGTATTTGTTAATAGAAACTAGCTTACCTTTCTCTATATCTCTCTTCTCAATCATCTTCAAGTCAGGCTTCCATATGTGTTTCTCATTTTCAGTTTTCTTGTCTTCTCTTCTCTCACAGTGCTTTGTTCTTTAGGTGGGATCTGTCAGCTAGATCTAGTGCTTACTCTAGGAGTAATCTTTTCATCTTGTGACATCTACTATGGTGGAGAGGAGGTGTCTACATTAATGTCTCTAGTAGGTGCAACAACTATCATCACAACTTCAGGATTTGGAAGGGATGAAGTACTAGCACTTGCCAATCCAGAAGATTGTTCTGCCATTTTCCTTTTTACTTCCCTCAACTCTTCCTCTATCAGTCATGCCTTAACACCACATTTATGCACAATGTTGTCAATTTTTCTTTTCCTCATACCTCTAGTCTATTCCTGTCTTACCTTATCAGATTTATCCTCATAGGTTCCCCATTTTTCTCCAGATGTATCAATCTCAGATGCAAGAACATGTTCAACTTGCATAGTTAGTACTTCTGAACTTACCTCATATCCCATAGGATAACACAATTTCTTGCTTGGTGTGACTGCCTCAAAGCATACACAATCAGTTTCAACCATGAAATAGATTGTATCCTTGTACTTCTCAACTATGTCTTTGGGTATCATGTATCTACCTTTCATCTACCTCTGAAGAATTTTGATCATGCCAAATAACTCACCATCAACCCATGTCCTATTCTGTCTTCTATAGCTTTGTGAAATCTGAATAATAGTAGGTATCCCTATTATCCAACCACTAGGGTGAATTCTTGGGAATTTGTGTTCAATGTGTATGAACATATGTACCAATAGTGAGCCAAATCTGAAGGTCTTCAATCTATCTTTCTTTATCAGTTTTACATTCTCTATAAATTATTATGCTAACACTTCGCATAGGTTATACTTGACATTTTTATTCACCATTCTATATGCCATCATGATAACTCCTGCTGATACCAAATTAGGTCTACTGCTATAGTAGAATTTGTAGCCAAGTATCATAGAAATTAGTCTCACATCCTATTGAAAGATGTCATTCACAAGCATTGCTCGCCTGTCCCATTTTGAGTGAGTTAGGGTTTCCTTTCTTCTTCACATGTTTTTCTGCAATAGGAATGATTCCAGTATTTTCCAACCTAGTAACCTCATGAATTAAATTACTATAGATCTTCACAGGCTACTCACCTATCCAAATGAATTGATCATGTACTCTGCTCAACAATATCTTAAACCATTCTTCTTCGTCGAATTCATACAGATCTAGAATTTTCATAATGCTCAACTGATCAATATGTTTGTATTCATCTCTCATAATTCCTTTGTCAGCCATATAGTCCATCTCAGTAGACATTTCTTCAATACCCAATATATCATACTTACAATGAATGTAAGCCCCAATGTCTTCTATGTGTAGAACTCCGTATGGTGTCTGAGAAAATGCTCCTTTGGGGTATTCTTCACAAGACTTGAATAGACATTTCTTGAACTTATACCTAGGTCAATCTATAAAATCATAAATAACAGTTGCATCCATAGCCAGATGGCGTAAATACCTCTTTCACACTAAATTTTGAGTTTTCACTTCAGTTGATCATGCAAGGCAAATGTAGGATAGATTGAATCTCTCCTCTCTCTGATCTCCTTAGGTTTCTCTTTGTCAAATGATAAGGAAATAGATCATCATATGGTGCTTTATACAATGTTAAGTTATAAAAGTTCACTTTACCCAATACTGTCCAGTTGGCTGTAGATCTCGCGATCAAAATATATGCATCAGCTGATGTTGCGCTCTTAACTGTATACTCCATGATGTCGGTCATGCTCATACCTAAGCTCACATGAGCTCAATCCACAAGATACATGGTGGGATATATTCTGATATGTTTATCCAATGCTCCCCCTAAGGCCATGATTGACCAATTAGGTCGATTATACTTTTCTACCATCAGGCAAAGATCTAGTAGCATCTACTGTCTCTTCCTGAACCAATGTCTCACTTGTTTATTTGATCTTCCATATCTTACCACTGATGTTATCCTATGATTTCTTAAAACAAATGCCAAAATCATTCTTTAACTCTACAACACTCTTTCCAATATCATTTTCATTCTTCTATGTATTCATAGGAGGTTGTACTCTTCTGTGGTTTACTCCATTATACTTGCAAAACTTCTCTATATGACCTGGATTATTGCATTTTTAACATATATGAGGTCTTCTTTTCTGATTTAGTTGCAGCTTACAGTACTTCGCAATGTGTCCAAGATTATTGCATTTGTAACATGTAGGTTTTACTGTGGGTTCCATTCCATTGTCTTGTCTATATCCATGTTGATTAGATTTCCTGCATTCTGCTTTCTTGTGTCCATATCCATTACAATTAAAACAATAACCAGAAAAGGTCTTAAAAGGAATATTACCTCTGGAGTCTCTTTTCATGTGTCCAAACTTGTTACAACCAAAGCATCTATCTTTGAAAGGTCTGATCTTCTCTCTAGGTTCTTCAATAGTAGGTTTTTCAGTATCAATCTTTGCATCAGATTTATCTTCCTGATTCTTTGAGCATTCAGCTTTATTGAAGCCAATACTAGTCATATCATCTTTAGGTTTCTATATGTCTCTTTATTCATTGATCAAATCACTGCTGGTCTGAAGTTTCTCAATGTGTTTTTTTGCCTCAACAAGTTCACCTTTTACGATCTGATTATATTTCTCCAGTTCTAGATACTTGTTCTTGTAGTTGTCAGCCTCATTATTCATTTGTTCTAATGTACTATTCAAAGTTATTTCAATCTTCTTCTTAGCATCCTTTTGTAATTGAATCTCTTTAGTCATGGCTTCATTCTCAAGTTTTAAATTTTCATTTTCTTCTTCAAGTTGCTTCATTTGATCTAAATTGTCTTTGTCTGAATCTTCTTTTATCTGAACCATAAGATTCTGTCTCTAACTTCTGGAAAGTTCAAGCTGGTCTCTGAGTTTCTTTATAAATTTCTCAACTCTCACATGTTGAATCTTAATTCTCCATTCTCTTCTTTTGCTTCGTCAAGGTCTTCTAGTGCAGCATCAAAGTTTTCTTGCAAACTGTCCAAATCCATTATGATCTCCCTTAAGTTGTTAGACTTTCTCTCCAAGGGCCAAGAGCTCTAATACCAATTGTTAGGATTAGGTAATACTGAGTGGGGGGGGTGAATCAGTGTTACAACACTTAATTAAACTTTTCAACCAATTAAACATTAAACATAAGCATGCACAAATAAAAAGAACATAAGAAAATGAAACAATATTCATAATACCATAATTTGTTGTCAAGGAAACCCTGGCCAAGGGAAAATCCCGGTGGGGATGGTACCCACAAGCATGCAATTTAAAGTATAGTATCCCTGTTAGGAGACCTAGCCCAGTTAGGAGTTGAATATTACATAGTAAATTTCCTTGTTAAAGGAATAATAACCCTATTAAAGGTATACAACACCCTGTTAGGAGCTAACTGAGCATACAACTCTTACAATGTAATTCTGTTACAAAATGTTCTCAGTAATGAAAAAAAAGCATCTAATGCTTATATAGCTCCAGTTCATAACTCATCAATGATCTCTGTCATCCTTTTCTCTGCCATTCGTATCTTCTCAAAAACATATCATTCATCCATACATACTTTGCTTAACAAAAAAGATCTTACATATATACATTTCTTCTTTACCAAGTCAGCTCTCAATTACAAATATTACATAGTCATCTCTCAATGCAAAATACATTTAATAAAACAAATATCAAATTCATAGTTGGTGCTCTTACATAATTAAATTATAGGTTATCATCAATCATTATCCAACTCTGATTACCAGGAGTCCATGTCATACTCCCTGAATCATCGCTTCAGTCCAGTTGCTCTGTATCACTGTTTTGCTGTTGTCTGTCTGTCTTCAAATCTCTCTAACTTGTTGTAAACATTACTAAAAAAAATTTGATCTTAGGTGGAGGTCAGATACCCCATACTATCTTCCTCTAATTTCGCTTGCCATAACTCATCGATCTTAATCTTCGATACCCAAAATATCTCTGTATCTCTACTTCTATAGTTAGTCGATTTCAAAGTCACAAAAAATCAACTTTATAGGAATCGATATTTAACCCAAACGTGTTTCCATAAATGACAACCAAAAGTAAATCATGACATACAAAATTGATCACTTGCCAACATATATTCATCTCAATGGTAAAGAGGAGTTAACAGTCAGACCTAAAACCCTACCCTAAGCCCATTTATCCTAAGAATGGATGAGAATCAGTTTGTCTACCTTACCCGAATTCATCTAGTTGACGTAAATTCATGGATCCCATCTTTGTGTGTGTTTGGGTTTTACTTTGGTTAGTTTTGGTTGTGTATTGCTATTTGTGTGATTTACCATGTTATTTATTGAATTGATTATTGTTGGAATTAAATATTAAATATAGGATATTTAATTAATTAGAATTAATTAAATACCTATATTTAATTGAGATAATTAATAAAGTTCAAATATTTAAATATTTGGATTTAATTAAATAATTAATTTGAAATTGGAGTTATTTAAACTTTTATGCTTTATTAAATAATTATATATTTAATTGCATGGATAAATTTGTACTGTAAATATTTAATCTATTTAATATAATATTTAATTAATTACTTGTGCATTGTAATTATTGAAATGAGAATTCAAATTCAAATGTAAATAGGTTTTAAAAGTCAAAGTGTGAGTTGCACAAATAAAAGATATTTTTAATTATTAATTAGGATTTTCTTTCAATTTTAGAAGTTGAGTTAGTTGAGTTGAGTGGAGTGTTTGTTTTCTAATTGCTTGAAATGGGGAACTTGAATCTCTTTAGGAGGGAGTTTTCTTTTCATTTGGGAGATAACATGTTTTGGAGAAGGTTGAAGGATTTGGAGGAGTTTTGGTGATTTGGGCATTTTGTGAAGTGAGCATTTTTGTGATATTGTTGTTTTGGGAAGCTTGGAAGAATTTTGGGGATCATTATTCTCATGCCTTCGTAGTTTCGGATCTGCTATCGGATTCATACTTGAAAGACTTTGGGATTCTTCTTCTTACAAGGGCTTCGTGATCAGATCTGTGGTTGAATTTGAGGTAGGGTTTGAAACCCTTGTTAATTTCTATTTTGTTGAAAATTGGCTTCTTTGTGCTTGGTAAATCTTATTTCCATACATTATGATTTAGTTGGTGTTTTTGTTAATTTGGGTATTTAGAAAACCCTTAGATCTATGTTTTTAGGAAAAATCAAATCTTTAACATAGTAGGGTTATGCTACCAAAATGTTATTGGAAAAAACCCTATGAAGGACTCTATTTTAGAAAAATCAAACCTGGACTATAATAGGACTATATTGTTCAAAAAAATAAATAAATTGTTGACTAGAAATCCTTCTATAGTTAAGAATAAAAATATCAAAACAAAATTTTAGCTTGCTAGAAAAATACAAAGGAAGAAAAACACCAGTAAAAACAAAAAAATAATACACAGTCATTTCCAAAAAAGACAAAAAAAAAGAAATGAAAGAAAAAAGACAATATTTTTATACTTTCACATTTTATCGTAAAACGTTTTTTAAAAAATAAATAATGGAAATAAAAAAATAATGAAAAGTTAAAAAAAAAAAGTAATAAAGTTTTGGGGAAGGTGGGACCCACCTCACCAACCCCTGCGGCATCCAAGGTCGCGGTAGCAGAGCTGTCATATGGCAGCAAGCTACCTCGGCAATCCCATGCTGTCGTAAGGCAACATGGCTGCCTAGGACAGCCGATGTTGCCGTGATGTAAGGAGAGAGGGGGGTGCGTGGGCCCGCCTCTCCCAAAAGCATTTATTTATTTTTGGTTTTTTTTTTTTTAAAATTTTAAATTTTGTTTTATAATTTATTTTAATTAAAATATATATAATTAATTAAAATTCATCTTTTATATATTAAGATTAATTTATTAATTTGTTTTAATAAATTTTTTTTCATATTGAGTTTAATATATATGTTATTTAGTTTATTAAACTTATTAATGAATTCTTTAATATAGTTTAATTGAATTGTTAGATGATTGATTAAAATTATTAAAGACTTTGATATGGTTAAGTTTATTAGTTAATTAATTTAATTAATTATACTAATAACCTTTTGACTAATATTTATATGTAGATGAACTTTTATTATAAGTATTATTTATGTTTTGTTTCATTTCTTAGATAGTTTTAATTGGTAAAATTACATGTGCTTATCTTTAAGGAGGTAATTTTATTATCATTTTTAAAACTATTAGGGAGGAAAAGAAGGATCAATTAATTTGGTTAGTTTAATTAAGTATTGAACCATAGTCTTTTTAATGATTATTGCTTTATAATGGAAGATTGTTTATATCATTTTTAGATTAAATACATATTGGTTTACTGTTTTGATAAGTAAAAATAGGTTTTGAAAGGACCCGAAACCTTTTACAACCAAAAAAGAACCGAGAAATAGAACATTAAGAGAACCAAATTACAACTATGAATAAACACCAGACACACCAAAGGGAGGAAACAAGCACTCCCACAAAGAAGAAACCAAGACCCGAACAATAGTCAACAAAAAAGAACAACAGGAAATCATTTATTCCCACCCATATGTGACCTTAAACTCATATCAAAAGGAGGCTTGGGAGACTTAAATTTCTTTTCTTTGATAGTTTTCCATCCTTCCTCCATCAGCAAAGCATCGTTCTTCCTTGACAAAGAAATATCAGAGAAACCCACAACCCGAGAGGCAGGGCTGGCCAACCCAGTACACCCGATAGGGACAGAGACAACAATCCCCCCCGAAGGAGACTGAGTGCCAACCACAACACCATCATTAAGGATAGCAGAAATAGAGATAGCATCAACCCCGGGGGAAGGGATAGCAGCCACAACGCCTGGCAAAACAACAACACCTTTCTAACCTAGGACAACATCAGAGTCACAAAAAGAAACATCCTTCATAGTAGCATCCATAATATCGATATTAGCTTTAGTAGCAGAAAAATTCTAAGGTGGACTGTCATCCAAACCCTCATCCTTAGAGACTTTCTAAATCGACTATTATTGGTTTACTGTTATTTCTGCATGATGTAAATGATGTTTTCTACCTTGAGTGGATTATTTGCTATGGGTTATTAAATCTGAGAATTAGAGTGGCTTAGGAAGGATACAGAGGCTAGGGAAAGAATTTGATTCCCATCTTATGATGTGGTGTGTGTGTGTGTATGGATTTATTACCCTAAACTATCCATGTAAGCTCATGTTGTTTTGAATTCTCTGAGAAGTGTATATCTATGTGATCGTTCCTGTTATTGTATGGGAAACTGGATTGGGTATATCTCTATTTGAACCTATGCTAGATCTATGTAGGATCTGTGAGCCTAGGGTAGGTTATCTAGTTGTGTAGTAGGGGGTGTCTTGCAATAAGTGTCAGGGCCTGCAAGTGGCTGCCAGGATCACTTATTGTAAGTAATCTTAATAAGTGAAACCATAATGTGTAATTGAGAGGTTTTAAAATGAATTAATAAGATGTGTTTCCTCACCCATGCTTGAGCGCTATTATAGCTAAGATGGAGGATGAGATGATGCTTGTCGCCTTGAGGTGTGTGTGTCTGGCATAGTTAGTGACTTTGTCTATTTGAGAGGTCATTGATACCATGTATGGTCACTTGAGTGCCGAGGTCCATTGAGACTACTAGGATGAAACTTAAGGGTTAGATGTACATGATGACACCTTTCTATATACAGTCTAGATTTCCTACATGTGTCAGTTGCCTCTAGATTTGTGAGTCTTACCTTTCATTATGTGTAGTACACCTAGAGTTAGAGAGCTATCAGGATCCCCTTACTTAGTGGTCACTTCCTTCTTTGGTTTTGGATATCCGAGTGGGGTCGGTTGTTATCTCCTCAGCTTGGTGGGGTGGAATTTTATAGTTCCACACAGACGGGTGGTAGTGATTATTTACCATTTGATATTCAATGTCCTTGTTCCAGTGCTTTATGATACTTCTATAGTTGATCTCTTTATGATTCTTCATTGGTGGTTATGTACTTATCAGTCATTATATTGTAATCTTGTATTAGTGTATCACATGTGATACCTAATCTAGATATTGTATTATATTGTTAGAGTGATTACTACATACCCTGTGACATGTGCAGTGGATGTGAGTTTATGTAGGTCTCATGGTTATCCATGAGGATTGTAATTATTGTTTGTAAGTTATATTTGTTACATCTATTTATATGGAATCTTTTGTTATGGTTATTTAGTTGAGTTTTACTTTTATGTAAATCTACGTCATGAAACCCTTGACTTTTGTAATCTATGTTTGTATATGTTTATGTGAGTAAATGGTAATTTCTTCCGCATTATTGTATGTCTTATTGTGTAAACTTTAGAAAAAAAATTGTTCATCAAACTTACTATCATGTTTAGGTTAATCTCTCTTGTGTTCCCTGGTGGGGCGTTACACCCTCAAGCGACCCTTTTAAATTGACACACAAATTTTATTGACTATAAAGCATTCATAAGAAATTTAATAAAGCTTCTACACCTAAAAAAATCACATCATGACATATTAAACCTTATCTACATAATTCTAGCTAAGTATCATTATTCTATTAATATAATTTGCAGTCACCTAGTTTTGTTATATTTATCAATTCTAAACATTATTCTTGTATCTAGGCTAATTAATGAATACTTATGTCCAAGGAGGTAATTTTAAGTTTTTTTCATTTTGAAAAATTTCTCTACTCTTATATATAATTTTTCAATATTTAAAAATAATTTTGACTATGGGTGTTTTTATTTTTTCATGGAAATCTTACGCTTATAGTTCCTATTCTCATTTAAATTGGAGAACATGAATAGATAATAGATAATTAACAAGTTTCTCTCTTTATTTTTTCCCACTTTCATGGTGTACTAAGAACTAATCGACTATTTCTTTCTCAAACAAAAAATTGGAGCACATCTATGAAACAATTTGGTTATGGCCTATTATTTTAACACTCAAACAACATCAAGAAGGGTATTCTTTACTCGACTAAAACAATCAAAGTGCTATTTGTGTCCAACAATCTACAGTTCTATGTTTTCCACTATACCAAAGCATTATATCACCACTTACATATGGCATCTTGGGTAAGTGCACAAAGACGGGGGATCAAAAAGGGAGTATAAGATGTCACTTTTTCCTAAAAAAAGAAAACTCTGAACTTCAACGAGAAATTGAAGATACTTAGAGTCAAAATTTGAAGATGCGACAAGAACAAGAGTTGTAGTACTCAAAATCTAATTTTTAAGCTAGTAATTTATTTTGAAAATGGTGGATATTAGGGCCCTCAAAAAGGGGGAGCACAAAAAGTGGTCCTATTTTTTTGTGAAAAAAATAGAACATACCGTCTAGTATGCTCCCCCTAAAATGTTAACTTTTTTTTTGATTTTTTTTAATCCCTTGAGTGAGAAGCTAGATAACACCACGTAGTTTATCCCAGATTTTTTTGCTAAATATTTTATGAACGTATGATTTTTTAAGAAATTTTGAAGTAGAGACATCCAGAAAATGTGAAATCTGAGCATGCTCCCCCTAGAAATCATTGAAAACTAATCAAAAATAATTTTTTTAAAAGGATGTAGAATTTGGGACTGTAGGATAATTTTGTGAGGGCACTGAGTCTAACTGATTCATTCCCCCCTCTTAGTTATTATAACACATACTTACAAAAGAAATTAGGGATGAAAAGCTGAACATAGTCAGGATTAAAAAAAAATAAAAATGGATAGATAGCTAAAGAGAGCTCTATAAGATCTTGTTGTCTAATTTTTTTAGTTAAACCACATGCAAAATTGACGGAAAGCACACATGAAAAAATGTGATTGTTTGTATGTTTGCTGGAAAACACATCTCAGACCTATTTGAATCGTCCAAGCCTTTAGGTTGGATGCCCAACACAAATCCAAGCCTTAGGCTTGGTGTTTCCCTATCTATCTAATAAGGCGTCTGCCATACATGTATGCCATACTCCTTATATGGCGTTGTGCCATATATATGTAAAAATGCCCACAATCTTTTATGTTTTCCATATATCACATTGTTTCATATTTCACATATGGCGTACGTCATATGTAGAGTATGCCAAATGTGACATGCAACAATGTAAAACTCTCTCTCTCTCTCTCTCTCTCCACCTTCATACCCTCTTTCTCTCTCCCTCTTTCTCTCTAATAATGAGATGAAAATGGTAGAGGGGGAGAGAGAGATAGAGAGGCATATGATGCACATCATATATGTTGTGTTCCATATATGGCATACACCATATGTAAACAGCTTTTTTGCATGCACATTTTAATGTTGCATAGCCCCTTACACTACATATGGTGTACATCATATATGGCATGCACCATTTATGACATACGTCATATGTGATATACTAAAAATGGTAAAAAAGGAAAGGAGTCCATGGTTGAGGCCTAGGTTTTCTGTATTCTATCTAGTTTCTATGCATTATCCAACAAACAAGCACTTTTCATGGTATTGAATCTCACAAAAAAGTATATTATATCAATTTGTCATTTAACATTTTGTTCAAATTCAACATAGAAGTGGGAATGTCAATGATTGTTGAGCAAAATTGATCATTTGAGGTAATTTTTTCATTTTTTAGAAGTGAAATATGGATACAATTTTTATTTGTTTACAATTGATATAATATGGACTTATTTTTTTCATAATTTTACTTATTGTAATAGATTTTTTGTATAGTTCAAGTTTGAATTAGAAGGAATATGTGTGAAATCTCAAAGGTTTATAGAGTTTCAAACTAATTTCAATCTTGTAATGAACAATTTCAATTGGGAATGTGCATTAGATATAAATATAATTTGTCGCCTAATCTTTATCTTACTTATACACACACGTAGAATTCATCAACACACTAAGGAAACATGCAAACATTCTAACACCAAAAGAGCATAAATCTTAGAAAGAGAAGAAAAGGGAAAGAACGAAACAACTTCATGAACAAATAAAATTGCATACCATACAAGAAGGTTTTCCCTTGGAAGAGGAACATTCAACATTAATAAAAAGTAAGAGAGAATTGGAATAGGAAACACAAAGGAAATGGATGAGAAACTTATGTGCAACAAGATGATTGAATTATGAAAAAATGCAAGCACATCATCTATGAGATCCCAAGTTGAAAGGACACCATCATCCAATGTTGGATGCATACCATCATATCATGTTGAAGACACACTATACTCTACATCTAAATGTGTGGGTACACCATTGTATTATGTTGAAGGAACATCATTATCTACATCCAAAGGTGTAGGCACACCATTCTCTGCATCCCAAGGTGTAGACATGCCTTCATATCTTGATCCGGGGGATAAACATTAGTGAAATTAAAGTGTCCCCAATGCTCCAAGAATCAACATCATTACAAAGTGTTCACAATTCTGACTCCAACGCAACTTGAACGGGCAAAATCAGAGTTCAGATGACAAAGTTATGGCCAGTCAAAGTTTGGTCAAACTGGGAATAAAGGTCATCAAAAGGTGGAAAAAAATCATCTCCAAAGTGGTTAACAATGGATTTCAAATTAAAGAGCTCGTGGAGAACTTTCCAACGATGTTGGTTTCATCAAAATCAGAGTCTGTATGTGAAAGTTGCGACAGTTTGAATTTGACAAAAAAAATGGGACCCTGATGACGTCAGCATGCTGACGTGACAGCTGGAAGTTAGTTGGCAAAAAGGAATTCCATAAGGTTTGAACCCATGACCAAGTAGCACCAACAATTTTGCTTAAACCACTAGACTACACAACCTTTTTGTGGGAATTCATTTTTAAACCTTTACAAGTCCGCCAAGGGAGTACATAGGGGTCAGTGGGAGTTGAACCCTTAACCACCGACCACCCAAAATTATATATGACCGCTGCGCTATTAATAATGCTGTTATATTTGGGTAGTCTATATTTAAAGATATGGAATCTTGCCTTCCCTTAGTTAAATAAGGGTATATGGTTAAAACAATCTCTATTTATGGAGCAAAATCAAATTCATAAATTGGTAAACCCTTTATCACGAAGATTTAATCAGCTGAAAGAGATTATTTTTGTAATTATTGGTTTTAGCCTAAATATGGTTAATTTCATGTATTTAAGCGGGGGTTTTAGGCCTTTGGAAGGCATCCAGGTGATGAGAAGGAGATTATGATCTTGGAGACTTTATGATTATTCTTGCATAATGCTGCTACTGTTATGCTTGAAGGGAATAGCTTGTAAACACTTGTAATTGATTTCTTGGAGTTAATCAGATCGGTCACCTTATTGGAGAGGGACTCGGAGACGTAGTCCACCAGTACGAACTCTGTTATTATTGTGTTTTGTCTTCTATCTCTCTACTCTCTTTCTTTCAGTTCATTACCTTATTCTTCTTTGTTCATTTATGTGTTGCAATTACGTTAATTCACTTAATTAAAGCTTTGAGTTAACTTATGTAATTATGTTAAGCATTCTTCTGTAATTTTCCTAGATCCTAATCAGATCAAGTTTGGTATCAGAGCTCTTGTGTGACTAGTATTGCAGATTTGAATGCTAACAAGATCCAGGATTCAGAAAGGTGAAGGAAAGCTTGAAGAATATAATCTTGAGATCGGGAAACAAAGAACTATTCCACCATCACAAATGGAAGGAAAAGGTGGTGAACAAAGTTCCAAAGAAAAGAGTATTCAAAAGACTCTTCAGAATTTGGAAACCATTGTAGAAGTTTTAGTACAAGAGAGAGAAGAAAGGATGCGAAGACGTGCAACTCGTGAGGATAAAGGGAAGAGATCAAGAGGAGATCATGAGCCTCCAAAAACACCCTCAACCCCCTCTTATCCTTCTTCTCCTTCTTCTCCTTCTTCTACTCATTCTGAGTCTTCTAATCCTTTTAAGGGTGGGCATAAGCCTATAATTAAATTGAATGTAAAATTTGATTTACCAAAGTATTGTGGGGAATTAAATGCTAAAAAATTAGATGATGGGATTCAACAAGTTGAGGTCTATTATAGAGTCCAAAACCTCTTAGATGATGCTGATAGAATTCAGTTAGCTACTCTTCGATTAGGAGGTACAACTCTAACCTGGTGGGAGAGTAGAACTTGGGCTGAAAATTATCAACATGGTAGAGTCAATTTAACTTGGTCAGAATTTATTAGTGCTCTTAAGAAGCAATTCTATCCCCTAGGCCATATGCAATAGTTAATGATGAGCTGGCAACATTTTAGGCAAGGGAAAGGTCAGTCTGTCCAAGAGTACACCCATGAATTAAGAAAAAGGGCTATTGCATTAAATGTCCCATTATACACCCAAGACACATTACTTAAGTACATAGGTGGTCTTCACTCCTACCTAAGGCATTCCATCTTGGTTTTGAATCCTTGTAACCTAGATGAAGTATGTGTTCAAGCCACACACTTAGAGTCAAGAGGTAAGGGTTCTTTCATTGATAAGTATGATAAGAAGCCATCTAAGTCTGAGGAAAAATCTAAAGGAAAAGGGAAGGGGAAAAAGATAGCTATAGTGAAGAAAGAGGGTGAAAAATCCACATGCTCATATTGTAAGAAAGAGGGGCATGATGATTCTAAGTGCTGGAAGATGCACCATGAAAGAAGGCCAAAGAAATATGGTGAAACAAAGGCAAACAAAAAACTGCTGCTGTAGTTCAACATGATCTTGGATCTGATTCTGGAGATGAGACAAAGATCGTTGCTGCTGGGATCCAAGGTAAAGGAAAAGGTATATCTCTTTCATCAGCTACAAGTTCTTCTAATATAAGTGCAAGTACAAGTACAAGTAAAGAATCTTATCCTAAGAATGATAAGAAAAGGAATGAATTATTTCATATTCGGGTTGTTATCAAGCATACTAAGGTTGATACATTATTTGATACAGGTTCTCAAGTTAATTTGATATCTAAAGAAGTTGTTAAAAATCTTAACTTGACTACAAAACCTCATCCAAAACCATACCCTGTTGGATGGGTTTGCAATGATGCGCAGTTATAGGTAACTAAGCAATGTAAACTTAGATTTGCTATCACTGTAAACTTTGTAGATGAGGTAGAAGCTGATGTAGTCCCTTTAGATATTTGTGGTCTTGTACTTGGGAGTCCTTATTTATATGACTGACAGGCTATATTTTATAGGGGGGATTCATTGATTGATTGATTGGTATTCAATTCAGTCAATACAAAAGAGAGTGAGAGTTTCTCTTATGAGAAGAATTCTTGTAGGAGAAGAATATGATGTAATAATGCTCAAAGATTGTAGTAAAGCCTTTTAGGCAAAGTCTTTTCTTTCTCTTTTAGAAACTAGACTTGCGGCTTTGAGAGCTTATATGCAAGGTGGTTCGAGTAAGGATATTGTATGATGACTTTGTGGATGGACTACAAGATGTTGTAATCAACTTTTGGAGCTTTATTAATATATCGGTCACTCAGTTGAGCTAGACCCAGAGATGTAGTTCGCTCAGATCGAGCGAACTCCATAATCAAATTGTTTCTCTTCTCTCTCTTCTCTATCTCTGGTGATATAACTCTCTCTTTCTATTGTTCATGTTATTTTTATATTTAATGTCTTTTTAGTTAGACATTAGGCATTAAATATTTGTACATCTTTATGCAATTTCACTTAGCAACGATTGCCTAGATCCTTAAAATCAGATCATATCTTGTTGAATGTATGCCATTAACATCTCAAGTTGGTGAGGTTTCATTTTTCACATCTTAATTTCAAGGCACATCATCTTTGGTTGAAGGTACACAATCCATTCCTAATGTTGTTGATGTTCCTAATGTTGAGCCCATTCAACACTTGAGAATACCTCCTAGAATTTTGTATAGAAATCCAAAATATTTGATTGATATTGATACTAATATTTTAAAACCAATGCCTAACAAGATTCCCAAGCGTACTTGTCAAAGATATGCTACCACATTTGGAGATTATTTTTTTAGAATTTAAATTTGATAGGAAAATGTCAACTATTTGTTGAAATGATGAGAAATCTGAAATTTAGGCCAATCATGAAGATTTTTGGGCTAAGAATGATGGATGAGTCAAGTGAAAAATCTATTGTAAAGAATCTAATGACTGCATATGAGAGTGTGGGTTCTACATCATACACGAAAGATAGTAATGTCACACGATGTTTACATACATCAAAAATAGTAAGCACTCAAATGAAGAAATCTTGACTCATTAGAAAGACAAGTAAAACATTGAAAATAAGTAGAAAGTCTCTAATGAGATCCATTGGAAGGTCTCAAAGAGTGGAAGATCAAAATAGAAATGAGTTATGGGAACTCTTCGATAGACTATGGAGAAAAATAAAGAAATTTTTGAAGATTTTAAATCTTTGATTGAATATTTTTGGAAGAATAACACATGAATATCTCCTAATCAAAGATATTTTGTAAGAAGGAGGATTTATAGTCGAATGCATGATCCACATTCAAAACATTTTTTGGATTCAACTAAGAAAAAATTCTTTGCAAAATTTATAGGTATGTATCCTCAAATGAAAATTATTCAAGGATATTTTGAAATGGCTAAGCCTTATTATGTCAAGATAAATCACACATGCACAACTTCTTGTAGGGTACATATTGAATTTTCTAACCATTATGATTTTTATTAACATATATGTGTAGATTTCCATTCTAACATTTTTTGCAAGATTGTAACATAAAGGATCCACAAAGATATTCAAGGGAATGAATATCTACCATTTTATGTGAAAGAGTGGATGGTCAACAATTTTACAATCTCTCATGCTTAGATGGTACATGCATAAATTGTGTTGGTTTGTAACATTTTCCAATTTGTCAACATATGGAGAGTACACATGTAATTGGGAATGAAATTATGGACTTTGGAAAATATAAGACTGTGGCATACAATCTAAAAGATGGAAAAGATGCTAAAAGATGTGATTTAGTAATTGAAAAGATTCTAGTGTATCAGTTCATAAAAAAATTTCATGAAATTTGTTTTATGAGAATGCAAGGCATACACATAGAGCTCTATGGTTGGATTTGCAATTCAAGTTGTGCAAGGACACATTCCCACTTGATACCATTATTCCAGTTGTGGACTTCACATAGAACTACACACTACAACCAAAAAATAAGGTGCAAGTAAAGTATTATAGCTCTCAACACATTGCTATATTTGTTCATATAGCATTCATGCATTCACCTGATAGTATAGAGGAGAACATGAATATATTGAGGGAGTATCATTTTAACATCAGAGATGGTCACTCACATTCTACAAAGTTTTTTCATGGTTACTTTCATCTATTTTATGGTGATTTGGCTACCAGGGGCATATTATATTGTCGAAACATCATATGGTCACACAATTGTGCATTGCAATTCAAGAATTATCAGATGTTTTATTGGTTGAGAAGGATGAATAATATCACTAGTATTTAGTATATGTGTAATTTCACAGAGGTTGAGCATGGAAAGGGAGAGCAAGATGGTGCAGGTACATGTATCAAAATAGCCTTAGCATGTGAAGAATTAAAGTACAAAGAGAAATAAACATTCTAAAATGAGAGATGTATTGCCCAATGGTGTAATTCTATAATGGGTCCACATAATGAAGGTGATTCTATGGTTCATATATTTATTTGGTTGATATATGAAACTAACATTGCACCATATGAGAATTGTTGTACATTGACAGGATCAAATGAGCTACACTATTTTAGAAGTTCTAATGAAGGTTCATGGAGTATCCACACATGACATATGGAAATTTTTTTAGCATGTACAGATGAAGATTGGGATGAGTGTGATTTAAAGGAGTGGGCCAATGAATGATGTACACAAGTTTTGAATCCGCTTGACTCATATATTCCCCTAGCAGCACTCTAACTAACACAAATGGAATCATCCATTGACTTTGACCACTTGTCTGATCTAGTGCAACTAGGTACATTGTCCATGTACAAATAATATTAAATTTAGTAAGTAATCCTAACTATTCAGTAAATTAATCTACTCATTATGCTTTTATAATTGCAGACCATGTTTTTTTATGTTATTGCACCTGAAGATAATGAAGGGATATATTATTATTTGTCTAGTTGTGTTGAGGGAAAAAAAGAAATTAGATCACTTAGCTATAGACGGTGAAGAATTAGAATAACCTATTGGAGTAGTGGTTGTTACTTGTACATGGCTTAGACGGTATCATATGAAGAACCCTAGGTTGTGGTTGTTTGAGGAATGGGAGACACGTAGGAAGATTCTTCATTATTCCAACCTTGTTATTGCATCAAATGTTTATTTGGTCAGATATAATGGTAAACAAAACAATAAGACTCTTTGGAAGGTTTGTGAGCTAGACCACAAGGAAATACTTGAGATAATAAAGGGTAGGGAAGATCTATCTAGTTCATTGGACTGAATGTAAATACAAAAAGTTGTAATGACAAATTTATTTGAATTCATATACATATAACATGTATATTTGTAAAAATAAAAGTTGTAATTGTGTGTATATTTGAAATGATGCATCTTCGCCTTGAATCTTCTGTGCCAACAAATTTGGTTGTTTGGGTAAACCTCAGGAACAAGCTCATTTAGCTCCCTAAGTTTCTCAAACATTCCAAACTGACATGACCCTTAAGGTGCACCTAGTATAGAAATTGTCAATCTTTAACAGGTTGTTTCTCAAAGATTGTGTGGTTTATGAATAATTAATTAGGTGCTATGAGATCTAGTTATCTCTGTCCATAAAAACCTCTCTCAGTTTTGAGAGATTAGATCCATTTTGAAATTGTCAACCCAATATCAGTTGTTGCCAGAACTTGCAATGTGCCTCAATTGAAAGTTGAAAATGTGCATAACTTTGAAATGACTTTCCGTGGCCTTGAACTGTCTATGCCAACAACTCCAGTTGGCTGGGTAAACTCCAGAAACAACCTCATTTTGGCTCCCCAATTTTCTCAAACGTTCCAGATCACTCCAAGCCAAAGTGTGTTAGGATTAAGTAATAATGAGAGTGGGAGTGAATCAGTATTACAAAAATTTATAATTAAACTTAGAAATTTCTAACTTAACCAAATAATTACTTAAATGAAAAGAACATAAAATACACAAATCATAACACCATGATTTTTTTCATGAGGAAACCCTGGCCAAGGGAAAACCCCAGTGGGGATGAGACCCACAAATATGCACTAAAAGTATAGTGTCCCTATTAGGCAGCCTAGCCCTATTAGGAGTTGAATATTACATTAGTACATTTCCCTATTAAAGGAATAAAAACCCTGTTAGGGGTGTACATTGAGCACACTCCTCTTACAATAAGAAATCTGTCTCTGTTACAATGCTTTATCAAAATGAACTTATACAAACATATTTTATGCTTAAGTAGATCCATTTGTAGCTCACATAACCTTTTGTTTGATTCTAACATCACAATGAATCCATTCATCTGATCATACATTACCCATACTTTGCTTCTCAAAACCTTTCCATTTATATACTATACCTCATACTCAATCGACTCCCAAATACATCACAAAAAGTGATCAGCTCTTGTCCAAAAATCAAATACAAGGTCAACGATCATATATACATTAACAAAATTAGGGTAAGGCTAAATCCAAATCCAACTTAGCATGATCGGATTCCATGTTACACTCCTTCAATCATTAGGACTGATCAACTACTCTATCTCGTTGTTACACTGTCTTCACATGACTTCAATTATCGATAACTTTCATCTCTGAACTCCAACACTCAAATAATCTTATCTAAAGGTCTACAATATTCCAAAATACATTACTCTAAGTTTTCATGACATAGAAATTCATCATATATAGTTCTTGCTACTCAAAACTATACTCGTGTACTTAGTAAACTGCTTCCCAGACTTAGTCATTTTACAAAACCTTAGCACCAATATTGTGTTCCACTCCAAGTGACCATACATAAATGTAGTGTTTCCATAAATGAAAACCCTTATACACTCTTGAATGAGCCACTTGCCAACAATCTCTCTCTTTGGTATTAATGGCAACACTTAGTGAAAATGACTAAGTGGTCAATACCAAAATAATGACTAAGTACATACTCTACTTTATAATCTCCTCTACTGCTTCCAAATTATCTTCTCTAAATTTCCTCTATACATTTTTTATATCTACTACTCCCCCTTTGACATCAATGGAAAAGGTGTACAGAAAAATATAGTATATATAGAAAAATTGTACAAATGCTTACCAAAAATTTCAGACCATGTGTAGTACATCTTGGAAAGAGCTTTCCAAGATCCTTTCCTCTTTAGTCCAAGTCTTTACCAAAATATGACACACATGGATCAGCCCATTCAATGCAAATGAAGATGTCTCTTCTCTCTTCAACTCGTTAGGCATGTTCTCTGTGAGGGCCTTTGTTGTTTTCTCCATGTCAAAAAGGTGTATCTCAAGAATTGATAGCTCAGGAGTGATCAAACTCTTCATAAAACCAAATCTTCCCATACCTCTCCCTTTCTCAGTTTATAACACACTTATTTTGTCCAACAATCTGAACACTTCCTTTTCTAGTTCTAAAATAATGTGTGAGGAGGTCTCACAATTGTGCACTAGCTTGTCTAGTGTCTTACTATCATGTGCAATAATGTACTCAATGTTATAAATGTGTCTGATAGGATTTATAAAATAGCTGAATAACTTCCTTCCATGTGCCACACAAGCCTTTTCTTCATAAACAATATTGCCCAGTATGCCCAAGTCCCCTAAAATAGACTTGCATACTTCCATTAGCTTCTTCACCAACATATCTACTCAGCTTTTTCTTCTATGATTTTTTCTAGAGACTCAAAATGACTATCAAATTCATCTAATGTTGTGTTCAGGTTCTCTCTTGTATCTTTTCCTTGGAAATTAAAAGGTATAGGTAGGATTTTTTTGATGGTATCAACTGCCCTTTCCAGTACCCTTTACTTCTTCTCATTTTCTTCTCTGACCTCTCTTTAGCTTTAGAAAATGCTATGTAGGATAGCTTCATTAACTCATCTTCATCCATGCTCTCGACTTCAGTATTCAATGTTCTGTCTCCACTTTCCAAAAATAAGGTTGAAGAAACAAGTGAAATTGTTTCTTGTTTTACTTCATCCTTAATCTCAACTTTATTCTCAGCCTCAACAAAGCTCGGTTCCTGTTCACTTTTAGAGGGCTCTTCCTCAGTAGGTTTCTTTGTATCTTTTCCATCACTTCTATCAAAATTAGGTACAATATCAATATTTCCTTCACAAGGGTCATTGGTATCCAATGAGGTGTCCAATTCACAGGCACACCAACAACAAAGAAATCGGGTTGCTTTACTATATACTAATAAAATGACTATCATCTTATCTATCCTTAGGTGATTCAATGTTAATTATTGTATGCTTGGATGACTCTCCCTTTAGGATAGATTTAGGCTTAGTAGCCTTAGGTTTAAGAGGTGAAGATTTCTCAGGATCAGTTTCCATTAAGATTTTATCAATGGCCTTGTGTGTATCCTAAATAACCTCATCATACTTCCTTCCCATTATCTTTATCAATATTGATTTGGTTCTTAATAGTGGTTTCAATACTTTCAAAATTATTTCATTCTCATCATAACATATGAGTGGCATCATGTCCTCTATTGCTTTCACTCTAATATATTCATCCTTAGTTAGTGCTAGTTTTTTCCTAATCTCCAATTTCTCAAATAGTTCCTTCAGAATACTACCTTCCATTTCAATCGAGTTCTTCTTAAATGAAAAGATATGATATATGACAAAATATTCAATCTAAATCTTATCTTTTTCCTGATACTTGTCATAGTATTTAGGCAGCTGATTGATTTTTCCTTGATCTATGATTCTCTTCGCCAACATATTTAGATATGGTTTCCATAACTGTCTGTTCTATGTTTTCTTCTCTTCTATCTTCCTTATTTCAACTTCCTTTCTTTATCCTTATCCTTATGTACCTCAATTCTTTGTCTCTTTAGAGGTGAATTCTATTTGGAGGATCTTTTCCTCTTTGCAGGAGTCTCTAATGCTTCTACTATCTACGATGTCTCCATAGGCACTTCTACCACAATAGGGGTTGGCCTAGAAGTCTTGTCAATTTTTGTAGATGGAAGAGCTGCGGGGGCAGAGCTCGCCACTCCAGATGCACTTATAGATATATTTCTCCTTATTTCCTTCATCTCTTCTCTAGAGATACTAGCCTTCTCTGCTAGATCATCTTTAAAATTCTTAATTTTCTTTCCCCTAGCAATTTTTGTATGTTCCTATCTAATCTTAGAATATTTTTCTTCATAAGTACCCCATCTCTCTTCTGATGGATCAATGTATGAAGATAATATATACTCAACTTGCATTGATAATATCTCTAAAATGACCTCATACCCCATTGGGTAACACCATTTTACTCTAGAGTCTACTTCTTCAAAGAAAACACAATTATTTTCAACCATGAAACATATTGTATCCTTGTATTTCTCTACTATTTCCTCTGGTATCCTTTTTCTTTCTTTCATTTTTCTTTGCAAGCTTTTGATCATACCGAATAATTCTCCATATACCCACTCACTTTTCTATAATCTATAGCTATTTGATACTTGTACTCCAGTAGGTTCATTGTCTCTCCAAGATCTTGGGTGCATAATGGGGAATTTATGCACAATGTGTATATACATATATATTAACAATGATCCAAATCAGAATGCCTTCAATTTGTCTCTCTTAATCCGCCTTACATTCTCCATATATTGTTGTGCTAGAATTTCACAAAGGTTGTACTTCACTTTCTCCTTCACCATCTTATATGCCATCATTATAACACCAATAGATACTAAATTTGGTCGGTTGCTATAATTAATTTTGTATCCCAATATCATCCCAACTAATCTAACATCTTGCTGGAAGATGTCAGCCATTGTCATCACTCGCTTATCCCATTTAGAGTGGGTTAGGGTTTCCACTTGTTTCTTGGTATTCTTTTATGCAATAGGGATGACTCTAGAGTTATCAAGACCAGTAATATCATGGATCAAATCACTACAAATATTTACAGGCTTCTCACCAATCCAAATGAATTGGTCATGCACTCTACTCAACACGATCTTGAACCATTTTTCTTAGTCAAACTCATGCATTTATGTCATTTTCATCACACTGAGATTCTCAAGATGAGAGAACTCATCCTTCTATTTTCCATCATATTTAATCATATCCTTCATTTCCTTGAAGATCTCAAAGTCTCCTAGAGACTCATACTTGTAGTGGATATAAGCCCTAATATCCTCAACATGTAGAAATTTGTAGGTCATTTGAGAAAACATGCCTTCAGGGTCATCCTCAGTTGATTTTCAAGGATTTTTCTTGAATTTGTATCTAGGCCTTTCATTTACATAAAAAATCATAGGAGTATCCATGTTCAAATGCTCGCAAGTAATCTAAATACCTTTGTTTGTGGAATTTGTGAATTCATGCTTCAATAACTTGCATATGTCATTCTTTCTCAAATCACTTCTTTTCTTCAATTCTGCTACTCAAATAGTGATTAGATAAGTTCTTTTGATTACCCTTATACTTTGTTGTGAAAAGAACACAGTTCCCAATAAATTCAACTCTACAATGATCCAGTCGATGATCAATATGGTGATCACAAGATATAGTGTGTATAGCTGTACGATCTTAGATAGGCATTTCATACCAATCATACATACTCTCCATAAGCTCACAAAATTTTATTCCACATGAATAGGGGCTAGATGATTTTCTGTGTATTTCTCCAAATTTTCCGCTAAGGCCATGCTTGGCCATTTAGGTTGATGTAACATCAGGTGAAGGTTCAGTAGCAACTACTGAACCTTAGGCTCACTCGGCTCCTTCGCTTTCTAAAATTTACCACTTTCTTTCACAAAATGATTTTCAATCTCTTCCATGTATTCTACCATACTTTTTCCAACATCACCAACATTTTTCTTTATAACAATAGGTGGTAGTCTTTTGCTACTTGTAGATCAATTATACCTGCAAATTTCTTTTATATGTCCTTGATCATTAAATTTGTATCATGTAGGAGATGAGCTATTATAATTAATATGCAACTTACAATAATTTTTGATGCTCCCAAAGTTATTTCACTTGTAACATGTTATATTAGCTGTTATTTCTTCTCTAATGTAATCTTGCTTATTGTAGGACTGATCAAGCTTCCTGCATTTTGTCTTCTTGTGTCCATATTCATAGCAATTGAAATACCAACCTGAAAAAGGTTTGTAAGGAATTTTACCTTTGCAATCTCTCTTCACGTGTCCAACTTTGTTGCATCCAAAGCATCTACCTCTGAAAGGTCTGATCTTATCTTTAAGCGATTCTTGTATAGGTATTTCTTCATCTATCTTTTCTTCAAATTTTTCTTCTTGAGATTTAGAACATTCAACTTCATTGAAGCTGATGAGACCATTTATTGTCTCTATTATATTAATCTTTATACTCTATTTTTAAGTATTACCAAAACAATCACGGACTTATAATTAGTTGAACTTATGTCAAAGTATAGATAGAACCATTAAACCTATGGGTAGAATAGATATGTCATATTGTGCCAATATTATATATATGTTGCAGTATAGAATATCTGGATCAATTTGATATAGCTACTTGCATGAATATCTTTGCATGATAACTAACCTTCCAGGAAATAGGAGCCGCTTGGGAGTGGTTGAAAACATTCAAAGAGAACAATAAAGACCAGCTGTGGGCAGATAACCATCATGGCATCAGAAGACATGACTACTGCAAATGAGGAGCCACTATTTCAGAAATGCATGAATGAAGCACTACTATATTCCTTCCGTACTTCCAACATGTTGACTCGGTTGCTCAGACTTCATTGCATATGTCATGGGTTGTTGTGTTTCCTATTTTTTCTCTCTAGCGTAGTTTCAGTTAGATGGTTCCTTGTCTATTTTAGAATGATGAAGTCAATCCTCTATTTATAGGGAGGAGACTATTATTTTGTAAGTTTGGAGATTTTGGAATACAATGTTCTGATTGTATCTTGCACAACAAGTTCATTTTCAGTTTTAAATACCATTCTCATGTAATCAGTTCTTGGAATACAATGAAGTAACTTTTGGTTTATATTGTGTGTTCATAGATTAGAAGAAGCCAACCAAGGGGGCCCACTTGGGAGGTGGATTAGAGTAGAGTAGAGTAGATTTACTTTTTGCATTTCTAGCATTCTAGATAGAAGATTACAGTTTCTTCATGCAATATTGTACTTTGTGAATGTTCCTGCAACACCTGCAAGGATAGTTATAGTGGCTGCTCTAGGTTGAAAGAATAGGCTTAAGTATAGTTTGCAATTTGTAGCATTCATTTCAGTAAGGAGTAGTTGTGTTTCCTTTCTTGCAACCCTAGTATAGATTCCTTTCATGTATGTTACTTTCCTGCAACATAGGTAGACTGACTCTTTAAGGAACTTAGTGCACATACTATGCCATACCATTTCAAGTATATGTCCCTGGGTTGAAAAACTAAATGCACCTCATGGTGGGAGAAGTGATCCTTAGATTGAATAAAATATTCCTAAGAGAGGCTTTGGGCATTATTACTAAGCACATATTGTGAGGCGGTTCATTTTTAGCGCCGCTGCCGGGGATGGTGTCAAGCTAAGAAACTTTCTGAGTCATTTTTCATTTCTAAGTTAGTTTTTAGTGGTTGTAGTTTTAAATTTGATTCACCAGTGTGAAGAATTAATTTGCATGCATCAAAGGGGAAGAAGAAGAGACAGATATGGAAGATTTCTTCCAGGAGCGTCTACAAATTTGAATGAGCAAGTTGAAGAAGTTAAGTTTCCTTTTGTTGACGCAAGTCCTGAGTTTCCTGCAACATCTTCCGCTGGAGCAGAGCCTTTTGATATAAGTGGTCTTCGGCCTTTCACTAAAATCTTGACCAACTTTCTTGATAATTCTAACCCAAACGCACCTGTCATTAACAATCCTATGGCTAATATTCCTTTCCAACATAAAATCCAACTCCCAATACCTCCAGTAATGGCACAACCTACTTTCCCGTTTCCTCTACTAAGCCTTATAAACAATGTCAATCTCAAAAATATACCCTCTGCTGCACTTCCAAAGTTTTATGGGCTAATAACCGAAGATCCTGACACCTTTTTGTTTGAGTTTGACATCCTCTATCATAGCTTTGACTATAAAACTTATGCCGACAAACTCAAACTATTTCCAGCAACACTAAAGGAGTCGGCCTTACGATGGTTCATGGGCTTAGGAGCAAATGCAATAGACACATGAGATGAGACGTAGAATTTGTTTCTGTAGAAATACAAATAATATTGCAAGGGTAGTGACCCAAGGGGAGATGCAATTTTTATAATGTCACAGAAGGAGGATGAAACCTTGGAGGAATATGTTTCACATTTCTTATACACCATGCAGAATAATCCCCAACATGTTATGGCGGAGGATTCACAGAAACTAGTCTTCTTAAGAGGAGTGAATGACAGCTGTTTGGAAGAATTGGACCTCATGGTTGGTGGGGACATATCCCAATCTTCTTGCGATGACCTCAATAAAATATGTCTCAACTACTCCAGATCAACTGGGAAGAAAAGTAGAGGATATCGGTCTATAGTCATTAAAGGGAGCAGTTCGAGCATTTCTAAGTTGGAGATATCTAATTTGCTAGCAGATTTCAAGAAAGACTTCATTGATGATGTTACTACACATCTCAACACCATGACTACCAAGAAGAAACATGTAGACAATGAATTACAATTAGCTGAGTACTGTCCTCATTGCCGTAAACAAAAGAAAGACTATGGATGAAAGCTAGTAGCGAACTTGGAAAGTCAACATTTGCCTACCAAGTACATGAAGATAGAAGGAGACGAAAAGAAAGTGTTCTTCATTGCTAAATTTCAACCATGGGTTTCATGATAAGGTATGCCTCAGGACCCATTACAATTTTCAAATCCTTACAATATTCAATGGAAAAACCAAAGCTATTAGAATCCTTCTTAGTACTCTCAGCTAGCCTAGAATAACCAATGGCCTAGCTAGAAAAATAACCAATGGCCTAACCAAAAAAATAACCAGTGGCCTAACCAAAAAAATAACCAATGGCCTAACCAACAAAATAACTAGTGCCCCAACCAGCAAAATCAATGGCAACCACCGCAAGGAAATTGGAAGCAAAATAACCAATGGAGGGGGCCTCCATAGTGACCTAACCAAAATCTAGCTTTTCCACAACTGCCACTGCTAGTCCCTCCTCTTGCAATAATTCCACCTCCTACAGCCACTAGCCCTAATCCAAAGCAAACCCAATTGCCTGCTTAGCCGCAACCAAATCCAAATAGAAAGCAACAACAAAAGCCAATGTATACCATTGATACACAATAATACCCTGCCTATGTACTTGATATATCTGATATCCATTTGAGGTCCAGTACTACTCTACCTGCACCTAAACATCCTATTATCATAGAAGTTGTAGATACTCCTACAACATCAATGCCTCTTCCAGAGGCTACATTGCAAGATACCACCCAATCAACTCAAAAATCTTTCAAAACTGATGTTAAAACCTCAATTGACCCTCCTTTTCCACAAAGGCTCACCATAGAAAAGCCTATATCCCAAGAAGAAATGTTGTTTAACATTCTTGAGCTGCTGAAAAATATGCACATACAAATCCCTCTGTTTCAAGCTTTCAAAGACGTTCCTATCTATGGAAAATCTATTAACGACGCATGCCTTAAAAAGCCTGGAAGGAAAAAGAAGGACCCTAAAATAGTTCATGTAATAGGGAAACTTGCTGATATCATGTTGGGAAAGGTAGTTATACCCAAGTATTTAGACCCTGGAAGTCCAGTAGTTGACTTGATAATTAATGGACAATCTATTAAAAATGCTTTAGTTGATTTGGGAGCAACCATAAATATAATGACCAAAGATACAATGCATAGACTAAGTATAGAGGGTTTGAGAACAACGCAAATAGTATTACAACTTGTTGATAGTTCAATAGTCACTCCAGATGGTCTTATAGAAGATGTGGTAGTCACCTTAGACTCATGGGAATACCCTGCTGATTTTCTCATCTTATCACCAAAAGTAAACTTTGCTAGCTATCTAGTCATCTTAGGGAGACCTTGGTTAGCCACCACTGATGCAAAAATTAGTTGCAGATCAAGAAGTATGACAATTTCAAATGGTTAGGCAATAAAGAAGCTAGCACTCTATCCTCCTGCCCAGCCTCAGCTAGACTTGAGAGATCCTATTTGGCTAGAACTAGGGGATGATGAAGAAGAGGTCAACTCTGTTGCCCAGCTTATGATGATGCATAGATAGTCTTTTCTAAAAATGCAAGAGGAAGATGATGTAATATAGAGTATTCTTACAAATGAGTGTATAGTAGAAAAAGATGTTTTTGAAAGTTCTATTCTACAACTATGTACCTATGAGGACTGTGTCTTTCGAAAAAGCCCTAAGATAATTAGCCAATTATTATCATGTGAAGTAGCTACAAGCCCAGTACCTAAAATGTCAATGGTAGAGCTAACAAATACTATGGAAATTTCCCCAGGTCACAATCTCCATGTAAACAACAAGTTGCCACCCCCACAATTGGCATAGTTAACAAAAATTTTGCATAAGCATGAGAAAGACTTTTCTTGGGATTATGGAGACATGCTAGGTTTGAATCCCAAACTTTGCACCCATAGGATCTACATTAATGATGGCAGCTTACCACTCTGTCAGCCTCAAAGAAGGATAAATCTAGCATTGAGAGAAATAGTCAAAAGTGAATTACAAAAATTACTAGATGCTAGTTTCATCTATCCAATCTCTAATAGCAAGTGGGTATCACCTTTGGTCATGGTACCTAATAAAGGAGGGAAATGGTGAATATGTGTGGATTACAGAGAGTTGAATAACACCACAAAGAAGGATCATTTTCCTTTACCCTTTATTGATCAAGTCTTGGACACTCTGGTTGGTAAGAAATATTTCTCCTTTCTAGATGGATATAGGGGTTACAACCAGATCAACATTGCTCCAGAAGATCAGGAGAAGACTACATTCACATGCCCCTAGAGCACATATGCTTATTCTGTATTACCATTTGTCTTATGCAATGCACCAGCTACTTTCTAGAGAGCTGTAATTAGCATCTTTGCTAACATATCACATGATTGCATGGAGATATATATAGATGACTTTACTACATTTGGTGTCACCTTCGAGGAAGCCCTGAAGAATTTGGAAAGGGTACTAATTAGATGTTAAGAACACAAATTTTCTCTCAATAGCGAGAAATGCTTCATGATGATGAAAGAAGGTGTAGTGCTGGGACATTTTATCTCTGAAGCTAGAATCTAGGTAGATCTTGCAAAAATAGAGGTAATTCTCACACTACCTATTCCTACAAAGCAAAAGGATGTTAGGTCTTTCATAGGACATGCTGGCTACTATAGGAGGTTTATCCAAAATTTTAGTCAAATAGCTAGTCCTTTGTATACTTTTCTTACCAAAGAGGCAAAATTTAATTGGATAAAGGAATGTAATGAATCCTTCCTGTAGCTTAAGAAACTGTTGACAACTACACCCATACTTAGGGGTCCTAATTGGACTTTGCCATTTCACATTCATATAGATGCTTTAGACTACGCAATAGGTGTTTTCCTAGGAAAAAAATCCAGTAACCTAGAGAATGCAATTTACTACATTAGCAAGAGCCTCCATGGACCAGAGTTAAAGTATACAGTGACTGAGAAAGAATTACTAGCAGTAGTTTATTCTCTGAACAAATTCCATCATTACATAACTGGCTATCCTATTTTTGTTCATACTAAGCATGCAACAATAAAATATCTCATGAACAAACCTACCATTATAGGAAGGTTAGCAAGATGGCTTCTTCTTTTGCAGGAATTTGGCATTACTATAGTTGACAATCCTGGCAAGGCAAATCTAGTAGCAGATTATCTATCCAGAATTCACCATGTTGAAGAAGACACTACTCTGATAGATGATGCATTTACATATGAGCATTTGTTTCATATTGTTGTCCAAATTTCATGGTATGCTGCCATAGCTAATTGACTTGTAGCTAACAAAATGCCAACATATTTTTCTTACAAGGATAGGACATTGCTTGTTGAGAAAAGCTTTAAATTTTCTTGGATTGATAACATACTATTTTACACTGGACCTGATCAAGTAATGAGAAGATGTGTGCGAGAAGATGAGACATATGACATTATCCATGCTTGTCATAATGAACCGTGTGGGGGACACTTTGAAAAAAAAAGGACAACCCAAAAGATTTTAACAACTGGATATTATTGGCCTACACTTCACAAGGATGCAACTAGCTACACAATGAAATGTGACGAATGTCAGAGAATGGGCTGACCAACTAGATTAGATGAAATGCCCCTAAATCCACAGGTGGTGGTAACTCCATTTGACAAATGGGGCATGGACTTCATTGGTCCAATACACCCTCCATCAAATGGGAAGTCTTACATCCTGGTGTGCACTGATTATTTGACCAAATGGGTCAAAGTAAAAGCTATGAAACATGCCCGGGATCATAAGGTTGCAGAATTTTTGTATGATGAAATTTTTACTAGATATGGAGTACTAAGAGAACTTGTAACTGACCAAGGCACCCAATTCACTTCCAATCTGATCATAGAGCTCATGAAAGAATATAATATCAAACATCGGAAGTCAAGCCCTTATCACCCTTAGGCCAATGGATAGGCTAAAGTTACAAATCGGGAAATAGAAGCCATCTTAACAAAAATAGTTCATTTGCATCGCTGGGACTGGAGTAGCAGACTATTAGTCGAAGCCGTATGGGCATATAGAACAACCTAGAAAACCAATATAGGGTTCACTCTATTTGAGCTGTTATATGGAAAAGCAGCCATGCTACCCCTTGAATTTGAACACAAAACTTTGCAAACAACATTGGAGTTAAATATTGATCTTCCTGTAGCACAGAAAGATCGATTGCTACATCTCAATTCTTTGGATGAAATGCGCAAATCTACCTTGGAGTGAACTTAAATAGTCCAGAAACAAAGGAAAAAGTGGCACAACTCACATATTAAGAAAAAATAGTTTCAAGTTGGTGATTGGGCATTTCTATACTATTCAAGATTCAAGGAAATACCAAGCAAGCTACAGACAAGATGGCTGGGGCCATATGAAATAAACCATTTCTTCATAAATGGAGCCATCTAGTTGACCACAATTGATCCAGTACATTTCAAGCTATTAGTCACTGGACATCGGCTAAAGTTGTATCACCAACCTCAAACAAAAGAAGACTTCCTACATCGGTTCTGACAAAAAATTTCAAACGAGCAACAGGTAACACTTCCTACAACAGATAGTGAAAACCTTCTTCCTACAACTCTTCAATAAAATTCCATCGAGCACGTCCATAATAAAAACTTCATGTTTACATGAAGTTCATTCCTCCATTCACTTTCTACTTCTTCTTTCTAACTCATCTCATTTCTCTATCTTCCACCCACCACCTTCCACGTCATCAAAATTTTCCTTTCTTTTCTTTTAATAAGAGCCGAGTACACTTACACAAGCAACCACCACTTTCATTCCACTCTTGCCACCTTTTTTTGGCATGTGCAAAGATTAAATGAGAGGTACAAACTTTTCAAATTTTTTCCATTTTTAGCGCATAGATTTCAATGATTATATCTAGTACTGCAATAAATCTATCATTATGACATTAATCCAGTTCCATTCCTCATGCCAAGTATGTCAAGTGTGGACACTTTTCAATGTTTCATAGGGGGGAGGGAAGTGTATTAATTCCTAAAATGTCATTTCTATTTACTACTACAATATTTAACGTCACCTCAAATTTGTACTTCGCCTTTGTCTCATTAAAGTCCATTACTATATCACACAACTGTCGTACCTTTATTCCCAAATTATCTCTGATTGTCAGACCTGATGTGACTTATAATTAAGTTATGTGGCAACCTACAGTAAGAACTATAATTTATCTTGTTAAAATATATCACCATTGTTCATGCTAAGGATAATAGAGGAATTCAGAAGGAAGCCCATAGTTTTTTAAAAAAATGAGTTGTCTGAAATTCAAGGAACAAGGCATTTATCTACTACAGAGAAAAAAAATTGAAAATTGGAAAGAAAAGATGGGAGGCTAGTTATAGAGACATGAGCTAGTAGTACATGGTGTGTTACTTTCAAATGTTGAAGCGGTAAAAAGGTTTAATGCATGTGGCTGGTTAGGGTATTTCTTAAAGTTAATAGAATTTGATGAGGACTCAGTAGCTGAATTTGCAAGTACATTCAAAGAATGGAAACAAACTATATGGGAATTGATAGTGGCCACAATAGAGGAGTGAATAGAAGAAGTTATTGGATTTCCAATGTTTGGAGAGCACTACCCTAATGTTCATGATGCCAGATCAGCTAGGGCCCAGTTCACCCTACTAGGCAACCCTCAACTGGAGATTAACAAACAAGGGTGCAAAAGAATGTTTATCCCTTCGCTGTATAATGAGTTGGCTATGAATATTATCATGTATTTTACATGTGAAAGGAGATTTTCCAATTTGTATGCACATCATTTTAAATTACTGAGTTATGTAAGGTATAATCTACCAGTAAATGTCCCTAATTTCTTGTATAATATGCTATACATTAGTGTTGAGGAGACCCAAAAAGGAAATATCAACTCTGTCACCCACCAAGCCCTAATTAAATTTTTAATAGAAAGATCTCTTAGGGATGCCTCTCCCATGGCATGGTCAGAATTTGTCTAGCATAAAACCCTACAGCCACAGGTTAAGCCTAATGTGCAATTTGGTCATGATGATGCAATACCAATTGACCCAGCCGATGAGAAAGATACGTAGGGGGGAGAAACTAAAAATATGAAACAAAGTATGCCTTTATCTGCTCATGAGAGAAATGTACCCACTTCTTCCCAAACCAAAGGAAAACAAAAATTAGAGGGAGAAATTTTTGTTCCTGTAGCCAAGCCACAATCCCCTACTGCTTCAAAGGGGAAGAAAAGGAAGCCAGTTCCTGCAACAACTACTCCTGTAGTAGAGAAACCAAAGAAGGCTATTAAGAAAAAGGCTATAGAGATTGAAGAAACCCCTATGCAAAGAATCCCTAGAATGAGAGGATAGCTCCCTGGAGTGTCCTCAGAAAGCCAACCTGATTCTCCTTTGAAATTTGATGAACAACCCAATGTACAAATCATTCCAGACAACTCCCCAAATTAGTCTGCAGTTCCAGACTTTCCTCCACATTCAACAGAAACTTATGAAGCTAAACCCGATGTTCACCAGAATAGGCCCCAGGAAATCCATCAGGATATTCTAGATAGAAACAAGGAAAATGCCTTAGTAACCCATCAGTCAGCCTACACAGAAACTGCCTTAGTGCCCTGTAGCATAACTTGGTTAATAAGTTTCTTAGAGCAGTCATGGAAGGAACAAAGGAAGCAGAGTAAACAGGAAGAGTATTGTGGCCCAATCACCTTGTAGATGCTTCTCTTTGGATTACATAATAAGTATGTTTTAACAATAACTTTATGGGGAGAAGAGAAAAAGAAAATGAAGAAAGTCATAACAGAGCACGAAGATGAGATTGCAGAATTGAAAGAGCAATTGGAAAAATATAAACAAAAGATGGATCACACACTCAAATTGGCTGATCAAATAATTGCATGTAGACCACCTCCTAGGGTTTATACCATCTGTTTGAAAGAATAGTTCCTCTTGTTCCAACTAATGATGACCATTAAAGATATAGACTCTAAGTTCAAGTCAGCCCAATAATTTTACGGCCTTTACCAGACCCTTCCGTCATGGCAGCAAAATCTACTTTGTGAATTGTACATGCATAACTTCATAATTCCAGCAGAGACTAAGTGGAACCCTTTACTTTATATAGGGGATGTACACCTAAGGGCATTAATGTCCTGGATGCACAATGAAGCCAACCATGATAGACAGTTGGAAAACTATAGGGAATAGGAGAAAATAGAGCCATTATCATTAAGAATAGAGAGCAGCAAGCTAGATATACTCCTTAGAGATTGGCTCAATTTGACATATGGAAAAATTAAGGAGGAAAATAGGGATACAATTTTTGGGATTCGAACAGAGGTCTATGTAGAGTATGATGGTTTGTCTTACTTCACCTTTCAGAGAGCCCTAGCTGGTGCCAGAAGTAGATGGGGTAGGTTATACAAAGAATTGAAAAAATCTGAACCACACAGTCCTATCAACCTCCAAGCATCTAATCAAAGAGCACCAAAATACATGCAACTTGGAAGGAAAATTAGATAGGAACTCTGGTGTCCACTAACCATGCAACTACTAATGCTCCTTTGGCCCCTATATGACATAAATATTGACAGACTTGACTGACTACAGGAGGATCACATAGTGGATGTCTGGGAGAAGACAAGGGGGTTTTAATATACTTTCAAGATCCAGAGGCGAGGGAGGATAGAGGTTGGATATTTTAGAGCAACTACCAGAAGATTTAATGCTTGAGGACAAGCATTCAGCTTACCAGGGGGCAGATGATGAGACCATTTACTATCTCTATTATATTAATCTTTATGCTCTATTTTTAAGTATTACCAGAACAATCATGGACTTATAATTAGTTGAACTTATGTTAAAGTATAGATAGAACCATTAAACCTATGGGTGGAATAGATATGTCATATTGTGCCAATATTATATATATGTTGTAGTATTTCATATAATAATCAGAATGTATGTTATAATATCTGGATTAATTTGATTTAGCTACTTGCATGAATATCTTTGCATGATAACTAACTTTCCAGGAAATAGGAGCCGCTTGGGAGTGGTCGAAAAAATTCAAAGAGAACGATAAAGACCAGCTGCGGGCGAATAACCATCATGGCATCAGAAGACACGACTACTGCAAATAAGGAGCCACTATTTCAGAAATGCATGAACGAAGTGCTACTATATTCCTTCCGCACTTCCAGCATGTTGACTCGGTCGCCTAGACTTCATTTCATATGTCGTGGGCTATTGTGTTTACTATTTTTTCTCTCTCGCGTAGTTTTAGTTAGATGGTTCCTTTTCAGTTTTAGAATAATGAAGTCAATCCTCTATTTATAGGGAGGAGACTGTTATTTTGTAAGTTCAGAGATTTTGGAATACAATGTCCTGATTGTATCTTGCACAACAAGTTCATTTTTAGTTTTACGTACCATTCTCATGTAATTAGTTCTTGGAATACAATGAAGTAACTTTTGGTTTATATTCTGTGTTCATAGATTAGTAGAAGTCGACCAAGGGGTCCACTTGGGAGGTGGATTAGAGTAGAGTACAATAGTTTTACTTTCTGCATTTCCAGCATTCTAGATAGAAGATTACAGTTTCTTCCTGCAGCATTGTACTTTGTGAATGTTCTTGCAGCACCTGCAAGGATAGTTATAGTGGATGTGCTAGGTTGAAAGAATAGGCTTAAGTAGAGTTTGCAATTTGTAGCGTTCATTTTAGTAAGGAGTAGGTGTGTTTCCTTTCCTGCAGCCCTAGTATAGATTCCTTTCGTGTATTTTACTTTCTTGTAGCATAGGTAGAGTGACTCTTTAAGGAACTTAGTACACATACTGTGCCATACCATTTCAAGTATGTGTCCCTGGGTTGACAAACTAAATGCACTTCATGGTGGGAGAAGTGATCCTTAGATTAAATAAACTATTGCTAAGAGAGGCTTTGGGCACAATTACTAAGCACCTATTGTGAGGCAATTTAGAAGCCAACTCCTCTCTCTCTCTCTCTCTCTTGTCACTACTCATATGAAGAATTTCAATGTGTTTCTTATCCTAAATTTTTTTTCCTTTTATGATTTGATTGAATTTTTCTATTTCATGATACTTGGTTCTGTATTCATCAAGTTCAATCTATGTTTTTCCCATTTGAACATTTGCATTCTTTAGGATTTCTTCAAATTTGGTTCTTTCATCTTTTTCTTTCTGAATTTCTCTATCCATCTGCATAGAAGTAGTTTCATGTTCCTGGTTCAATGCATCTTTTGCCTGTTCAATTTGTTTGACCTGATTTGATGAATCATTATCTGAATATTCTTTTATCTTCTCGATAAGGTCTTGTCTTTGATTTATAGAAAGTTAAAGTTGTTCTTTCAGTTTCTTGATGAAACATTTTTTTCTTCTCAATTTGAATTTTAGATCACCATTTTCATCTTTAGCCTTATCAAGGTCTTCTTGTGATGCTTCAAAGTTATCTTCTAAATATTTAGAACCCATCTTAATCTCCCTTAAGCTATTAGGATTTCTTTCTAAGGGCCAAGAGCTTTGATACCAATTGTTAGGATTAAGTAATACTGAGGTGGGGGCGGGTGAATCAGTATTACAACACTTTATAATTAAACATAGAAATTTCCAACTAAACCAAATAATTACTGAAATGAAAAGAACATAAAATACACAACTCATAACACCATGATTTTGTTCACGAGGAAACCCTGGCCAAGGGAAAACCCCAGTGCAGATGATACCCAAAAATATAAACTAAAAGTATAGTGTCCCTATTAGGAGACCTAGCCCTATTAGGATATGAATATCACATTAATACATTTCCCTCTTAAAGGAATACAAAACACTGTTAGGGGTATACACTGAGCACACTACTCTTACAATAATAAATCTGTCTTTGTTACAATGCTTTATCAAAATGAACTTATACAATCATCTGTTATGCTTAAGTAGTTCTAGTTTTAGCTCACATCACCTTCTATCTAATTCTAACATCATAATGCATCCATTCATATGATCATACATTATCCATACTTTTCTTCTCAAAACCTTTCCATATATATACTTTACCTCATACTCACTCGACTCCCAAATACATCGCAAAACGTTATCAACTCTTATCCAAAACTCAAATACAAGGTCATATATCATACATTAATAAAAATAGAGTAAGACATAATCGAAATCCAACTTAGAATAATTGGATTCCACATTACACTCCTTCAATTATTGCGATTGATCAACAGCTCTGTCTCGTTGTTACACTATCTTCGCATGACTTCAATCATCTATAACTTTCATCTCTGAGATCCAAAACTCAAGAGATCTTAAATGAAGGTATACAATATCCCAAAATACCTTCCTCTAAGATCACATGACATAGATCATCATATGTGTGTGTGTGTAAATGGGTACCTGTTGAAAATGACACAAACACTCAATAGGTCATTGCATTAGTTCAAATGGTTAGTTAAAACATTAAAAACCACTAATATCGGCCTATTGCCTTCTAACTAGAAAGAGTGTGATTAGTTGCATATTTAGCCCTTAGAATATGCTCCAAATCAGTGACCAATACTATCCTAGCATGAAGGATTTTATTTGAATTTAAACTAAAAATGTGAGAAGCATATAATCTAGCTTGAAAACATGAAATGAAAACAATAAACTAGCATGATAGAATGGATGAAATGTGAGTCTAGGATAAATCTAACAGCATAACAATGTAATTTTTTTCTAAGGTGAAGGCTTATTTGCTCTCAAAACAGGCTTCTATTTATAGAAGAATGGGAGAGAGAGAGGGGGGACAAGGTTCATTTATGAATTTGGAGACTCATAAATGAATATATAAGAGACATTAATGCCCAAGGCATTAATAAGGCATGGGAGAGACATGGGCCTAAGGCATATTTATTAATGAAGGAATTAATGAAGGCCTTAAAGAGGCAAGGGAGGATGTAAGAGAGTGGCTTGAGAAAATGGACTTTAAGAAAGTCCAGCTTGAGAAAGTGGACTTTCTCAAGTGGGTTGAGTTGC
>MU223581.1:433591-457475 GCA_018584345.1 Thuja plicata
AAATTGATTTGAATTGTATGGCTATAATAGTTAATATAAATTAGTGATAAAAATCACCTAGGATATTAAATTGATTTAAAGAATTATGCCAAGCAGTAACAGGGTCATTTGGACATAAATCGAGGGTATGATCACACTTAGGGAAAATAGGGTCCATAGTTGGAACAAACCAAATTCAGGTGGTTACAATATGTAGTGCTTGCTGCTCAAAAATATACTCATGTACTCAGTAAACTGCTTCCTGGACTTAGTCATTTTACAAAACCTTAGCACCAACATTGTGTCCCACTCCAAGGGACCATACATAACTATAGTGTGCCATAAATTACAACTCTTATGCACTCGTAAATGATCCACTTTCCAAAAAAGTGACCCTTAAGATGTGCATAGTACAAAAATCAACGATCTTTCTTGGGCTATGGTGGTACAACAAAATATTAAATATCTTCCATCTTTGTTCTTGTGTCATATCAAGACTATGGTGAGGTTTGGTATTTTTTTTAAAAATTTCCTGCATTGTGACTTTAAGGCCTAATAGGTAATTTTTCTTTGTCAGGTGGAGGATTTATTTATTTGGTTTCCCTATTGTCATTTTTTATTCAAAATCCTTTGGTTGTATCAAGTTGTCAAAATTTCATTTGTGCATGTCGCCATTAGATTTGAGTCAAGGGTTTATTTAGCATGTTATTTTTTATGTCTTTCTCTTTATTTAAATAGGCATCTTATGTTTTAACCCATGAGTTATCAAGTGCATTCCTATGTCATAAATTTGGGTTGTCACTGGCTCGCAAGTTTTTGAACAGTTAGTGTGGTTAACCCGCCATCTAGAAAGTAACATGTTAGTGGTTAAACTTTTAGGTTGTTGCCAGCTCACACAGTCATCTAAGGTTAAGTGTTTTCAGTTGGAGAATTAGCGAGCAAGTACCATGTGGAGATTCTTGGATGCTATGATGATAAAGGTTTCAGCTTTTGGTTGTCGCTAGCTCTCAAGTTCTAAAGGTGGTCTTTTAAAAGGTTGGAGAACTAGGAACTAATAGTTTGTGGTCACTTCTTGCAAGGTCATTTATATTTTTGGTGGTTAGTAGTATTAGTTAGAGAATTAGCGAGTGACTATCACGTGGAATATTTAAATTTAAGTAATTGCTATTTCTCAATTTGTAATGATAGTTTGTTTTAAACATGGAGAGTTAGCAAGAAGTTTCCACATTACAAAGAGTTTAAGGGTGGAAGGTTATCTCTAGTTCATGATAGTTAAAGGATATAAAATAAAATGCTATAGAGTTGGCGGCAAGCAGTTTTGGGCTAATGTTTGCTATCTTGTGGGAGTTAAGAGTCTTAAAATTTTTATTTGGAGAGTTAGAAATGGGTGGTTTGATTGCCTTGGTCATCATCTCACAAGGTTGTGTAGCCTTAACATTTTAAAGTGGAGAGCTTGATACTGAACCGCTAATGAATTGTTGCAAGATCATGAGTTGTTATAAAGAATAATCATTTGGGCCGAGAGTTAGCGACAACACACTAGGTGTATGAGTGGTTTCGTCAGGATGTTGCTAAGATGTAACAGAGAAAAAAAAGGTTGAAGAAATCAAGGACTACCATGTGGATTTCTTCATTCCTTTAACTGATAATTTTTAAGTTTAATTCCATGAGGGAATATTGTCAAAATCTACATTCATACCAATGATAGCTCCAATTAATTCACACAGTTATGTTGCAGGGATTAATGGTGGAATGCATGAAATTAATGGTTCAAAAGATGGCTATTGATCTTTAGCTCATAAAATTTATAAAAGGCATGATTGTATTTAATATTTATGCACAATTACAATTTGTTCTCTGAGTCCTAGTGTGCGTGCGAATGGTGTTTGTAGCTATTTAAATTGTGGGCTAGTGTTTTTTCTAAAGAGTATTAGTTCTATTGCTAAGTTGATTGAGGTTTCAAATAATTTCAAGTATGAGTAAGGAAATGACCAATGGTGGTTCTAAGGCAACAACTAGTGGTGGTTCTAAGGTGATAGAGAAGAAGGAAAAATGAAAGAAGTATTTCGAGGAATTCCTAGATCTCTTATTATAGAGGTGTTCTTCCAATTCCAAAGTCAACTTGAATCTCTTGCAAGGTCTATTTCCTAGACCTAATAGGGATTCCTTGAACCCTAATCCTAAGGGAAAGTCACCAAGATCTCTACCCTTCCTACCGAGAAGCACTCTACCAATAGGATCTTTTAGTACTCACTTAACCTACAAGAGTAGATTCCTCCTCACCTAACCAAAACACTCACAATGCCTTGCAAGGTTGAATTATCACCAAATTTAATAATTTGATAACATTATTGAAGAATTGGAACCATCATTCATCCATCTACTCATCAAGTTCCTAAAAAGTAGGAAAAAGTTTAATGACTTCTTGTAGCCCTATCCAGACACAAAAACTGGATTAACTTACAAACTTTGCTCAGGACCACCAAATATAATCAGGGATTTAGATACCCATTTCTAAGTTAAAAATTATTCCTAGGGTTTGGATTACTAAATTCCTCCATACAACACCTTAACACCTTTAGGGACTATGTCCTTAAAAGTATGGCTTATTGGACCAGTCTCTGTATTTGCCTTCACAACTTGATGAAATTGATTCACTAGCTTCCACCATTACACAGAGGGTCATGTCACTTCCCAATAACCAACCTCCAACCATTTTATTTCTTCATTCAATCCAACCCTACATTTTATAAAAGTTTGATTCTCTAATTCCCTAGGGTTATAGCCAAGCTCGCCTAGGGCAAGAGCTCAAATATCAACCCTAACTCCTCTGATCCTAAAACCAAAATAAAATGTATATAAAAAGACTCCCATTTCATTCTATTTAGGCAAATTTTACATTCCATGGTGGGAAGAACTTCGAGGTTCCATTTTCTATGTACAGTCCAAAATTGGACCAGTAAACACCAAACTTTAAGATAATTAACTTGAAAATTAAAAATGAAAACTATTTGCTAAAAAAAATCCACAAATAGCTAAGAAAAACTTATAAGATAATTATAATGGGAAGAAGCACAATCTAATCCATTTATAATACTATTCAATTGAAAATATTCAAAATTTTGTTATAGTTCCAACATCAACATAAAATATGAACATCATGGTAATATCATCATATATCTACACAACACATGATAAACATATAAACATCATGATCCAAAATCACCATCCACTAAAATAATAAATGCTCACATTAAATGTAGCCTAAAAGAATCTGGAAAATCAACTAAAATAATAGCCTAAAAGAGTTTGACATCAGAAACTAAAAGAAAACTATGGGTGGGTATCACATCCACCCCCCTAGGATTAGGCTTAATCCTAGAATCCTATGAACAAATAGGGATATGAATCCTGTAATCTTGCTGCATCCTCCCAAGTCACTAATGAATCATCATTTGGGTCCCATTGGACCCTTACCTACTCGATGGTGTGACCCCTGAGGGTCAAACCCCACTGATAAAGGATACAAATTGGATCCAAAGCCAGATGCCCATCCTCTACTTGTAAAGAATTCCAATCAAGCACATGAAAAATATATGGAATATAGCATTTAAGAACAGAAACATGGAAAACATCATGAACATGAGATAGGATAGATGGAAAAGCAAGATGGTAAGCAACTTGTCCTATCCTCTCTAGGATCTCAAATGACCCAACAAAATGAGGTGCTAACTTTGAACTCTTTTCATAACATATTATACTCTTCCATGGGTGCACTCTCAAGAACACTCTATCTCCAACTACAAACTATCTATCCACCCTGTGAGCATCTATATACTTCTTTTGTCTATCTTGTGCAGTGAACAAATGCTCAAAAATACACACTACCTACTGCTCCATGTCTTGAAGCATCTTTGGACCAAGAAGAATACAGTCCTCAAATCTATCCCAACTCAAAGGTGTATGACAAGGATGAACATACAAAGCATGGAAAGGTGACATGCCAATGGTGCTGTGATAACCATTATTGTATGCAAACTCAACTAAATACAAATAGTCCTCCCAATGAGTCTATCTATCCATGACATACATCCTCAATATATCCTCAAGCACTTGATTAACTCACTCTATCTGTCGATTGATCTCATGATGGTACGCCAAACTAAAATTCAGTTGGGCACCAAGATCATGCTGTAATGAGGTCCAAAACGTAGAAGTAAACATAGGATCTCGATCAAAGATAATCCTGCGAGGAATGCCACGTAGTCTCACAATATCCTCCATGAAGACTCTAGCTACTGAAGCCACTGTATAGGATGACCTCATAGGGGAGAAATGTGCCACCTTGGTCAACCAATCAATAGTCACCATGATAGCATCATGTCTACGAGGATTCAAAGGCAAACTAACAATGAAATCCATCGATATGATATCCCACTTCCAGGTTGGAATGAGATTTGGCTATAAAAGCCCTGTGTGATGCTGATGTTTTGCCTTAACCCTCTGACACTCTAAGCATCTAGCCAAAAAATCAGAAATATCACGCTTCATACTATACCAAAGGTAGAGCTGTCAAAGGTCTGCGTGCATCTTCTTGACACCAGGATGTGTCGAATAAGGTGCACGATGAGCCTCGAATAAAACTAATGTACACAGATCATCTGATGGTGGTACATAGATTTGGCTAATATGACACAAAATACCATCCAAATCCATCACAAATATTGAGAATCTACCCTCCAAAGGTCTCCCTAACTCAATCTCTGACTTCACCTCCCGATACAAAGTATCTCAAGGAAGCGCTTGGAGAATCCTACTCCGCAAATCCACACTGAGAGTGAACACTAGAATATCTTGTCTCTTATGACTCAAAGCATCAGCTGCCACATTCTCCTTACCCTAAATATATTTGATCACAAATTCATACTCATAAAGGAACTCTATCCACCTTTTCTATCTAGCATTCGTATTAGGTTGGGTAAAGATGCACTGTAGACTACGACTATCACTGTGAAGCTCAAACCAATGTCTCAATCATAAATTTATCCATCAGAATAATGCATGAAAACCTATGGCTAACTCGATATTTTGTGTAGGGTAGTTCAAATCATGATCCTTGAGTTTTCAAGATTCATACAAAATCACTCATCCTTCTTGTATAAGGACTACTCCAGTTGCCTCCAATGAAGCATCAACACAAACCACAAAGTCACCCACTAGATCAAGTACCGCTAAGATAGGTGCACTAGTCAAACACCCTTTAAGGTTTTGAAAATCCTCCTCACACTTCTCCATCCAAACAAATTTCTTCCCTTTCCTTGGAATAGAAGTGATAGGATGTGCAACTCTAGAGAAGTTCTTAACAAACCTGCGGTAGTATCCTGCTAGAACCCTAAAAGCTATGAACCTCAGACACATTAGTGGGGGCTGGCCACTCCAAAATCACCTATATCTTCAAAGGATCTACTAAGATACCTTCTCCAAAAATCACATCTCCTAGATACTAAAACTCTAACTGAAATAAATCACACTTTTCTGAATTGGCATACAACTGATTGTCCCTTAGGCACTACAATACCTATCGAAGATGCCCTTCATGCTCTTCTATGGATTTAGAATAATTCAATATGTCATCCAAAAAGACAAGCACAAAGTGATCTAGATACTTACGAAAGACTCCATTAATCAAGTACATGAACACTAATAGAGCATTTTTCAAACCAAAAGGTACCAATGTAAATTCATAGTGCCCATAGTGAGTGCAAAATGCAGTCTTGTGGATATCTGCATCCTAGATACACAACTAGTGGTACCTTGATTTGAGATCAATCTTAGAGAACACCTTGGCTCCCTTAATCTAATCAAAAAGGTCATCAATACTTGGAAAAGGATACATGTTCTTGATTGTTACCTTGTTCAACTGTCTATAGTCAATGCACAAGTGCAGAGATCCATCCTTCTTTTTAACGAAGAGGATAGGTGCTCCCCAAGGAGAAACACTAGGTCAAATGCTTCCCTTTGCCAAAAATTCTTCCAATTGCAACTTCAACTCACTCAATTCATGAGTAGTCATCCAATAAGGAGCTCTAGAGATAGGTTCTACTCCTGGAACAAGATTGTTGTGAAATTCTATGTCATGCCTTGGTGGCATACCTGGAATCTCACTTGGAAAGAAATCTATGAACTCTTACAAAATAGGATGATCAAGGGTCTTGAATTCACTCTCCACATTATCTATCTCATTCATAGTTATCGCAAACACATGGAAAACCTTTCACATACTCCACTTAAGTTGCATAGCATAAATCATACAAAGTGATATGGGATGTGGAATTCCCACATTCTGACAATCCTTACCCACATCATCCTTGAATTAGATGGTCTTCCATCTACAATCAATGTTATCCCCATGAGATCCCAACCAATCCATTCCCAATACAACCCTATAGGATCCCAAAGGAATCACACAAAGATCAAATGAGGTAATGAATTGACCTAAATTTAGTTCACACTTACTGACCAAAGAATCTGTGGCTACTTTAGCCCTTGAAGCTAACTCCACTTGCCATCCACTACAACATTTGGGGTTTACTTTTGACCCCAATTTGTGATGACACCACCATTTGTATGTTATTTTTGATTTTTTCCAAGTGCCCCCAACGCTATCGTAATAGTGATGGTACAGTCATAATTATGTCGCCCTCATGATTATAAAAAGAAGAAGAAGAAGAAAGGCTCATTTCTAATTTACTATGATCACATACCGTCGTGTGTGAAGAGGGCATACTATGGAAGTTGATTAGCATCTTGGTATATGGCATCCACGACTTGAGGTAGGCATTCGAGCTTTGTCTTCTCATTAACTCAATTTCATTTTGATGGCATTTGTTGATTTAATGGCACAATATGAATGTTAATACTATAATTGTTTACATCTTTGCATTTGGAATGCTTGATGACCTGTGAGCTTTGAGAGCTAGGGCATTGTTGCTATTACCTTCAAGATAGCATTGTGTGAAGTGTTTGATCTCTCTTTTTTTATTTTTTGTTGATAGTCACTATGTGGTACTCCCTGTTTATGATCATTTCATGAGGAAATGTCTTGATGGCTTGCGGGCTGCAGACTAGGGCATCATGCATTGTTTATTAGCTCACTATTTAATACTGGCTTTGTTTACATCTTTGCATATGGAATGCTTGATGAACTACGAGCTTTGAGAGCTAGGGCATTGTTACTATTACCTTCAAGGAATTGTGTGAAGTGTTTGATCTCTCTTTATTTGTTTTTTTGTTGATATTCATTATGTGGCACTCCCCGTTTATGATCATTTCATGAGGAAATGTTTTGATGGATCGCGGGCTGCAATCTAGGGCATCATGCATTGTTTATGAGCTCACTATTTAATACTGGCATTCATTTACATCTTTGCATTTTGAATGCTTGATGACCCATGAGCTTTGAGAGCTAGGGCATCGTTGCTATTTGTAACACCCCAAAATTGGTACCTTACAATTCTAATATATTTTGGTGCATTTTCTCATCATCGAAGTCCTATTATACCAGGAAAATTCTCCTTCCTAATTGACTTTAATTTACTTAGTCTCAAATGCAAAAAACCTAAATTTGCATAAATCTTACACTATATTTAATTCCTAATTTTTCATAATTTATTAGCTAAAAATCCCTATGATTAATTAATTTAATTCTAAAGTCCTAAGTGCTTTTAAATTAAATTAATTCCACCCCCAAAAGCTAATACACATCAAAAGGAATTGAATAATTATTTAATTATTTGAATGGATTATCCTTAAAAAGAATTCCATAATTCCATGTGAAAAGTCACTCATGTAGCAATAATTCATTTCTTTAATTAAATAATTCCTCATTTTGTCTCACCTTCCTCCATGGAGATGAAGAGTTAGCCATTTCTTTCCAAGAAACTCTTCATCCTCTTTCCAGGTTCTTCTATATTATGGACTTCATTTTCTTCATTTGAAGGAGGAGCAATTTTTGAGTATCTAAACTATAGCCAATTCTTGTCTTAATTTTCTCTCAATTTCAAGCTTTTATTGCATAATTTAGCTTAATTTCATTTAGATTAATAACATGTTGCATCTTAATGTAGTTTACTTATGTATCTAATAGCTTAATTCTATCATCTTTCCAAGTTCTTAGCTTAAAATATGCACTTTCATTCTTAGATTGTAATGGCATTTCTCATATAGAATTGTTTCAATTTTAGTTTTATAATTCTTTAAAATCCTCCATTTTAGCAATGGTCATGGTTGTTGGCTCTCATTCTGAGAGTAATTAAAAAAACCCCAACTAAATAGGAGGCAATAGGTTGATTCAATCAAAGTTGTAAAATAGATAATTCATGTTCATTTTTGCAATTCGATGATTGAGCAATGAATATGTTATGTTTGTGGCTGATTTAGAGGTCATATTCAGACACACACATTTTGGCACCCATTGTGGGGTAGGATATTCAATTCCTGGCCTCATATTATATATTTACTATCAATTATGTTTTATGTCATTTTTTACATTCACTTTGAGTCAAATCTGACTCCACCATTGTGTCCAGAATGTCCTTTCAGTTTAAAATGACTACAAATACACCTATACTACCCAAAAATTGAATCTGTGACATCAAACACTTTGCCGTACGGCTCTGCAGTGAAGTTTCACGTGAAATTTCCCACATATCTGTGCGAAGTTTTGCTTTCATTAGCAATCTCTCACGTGAGAAAGAACTTTCTCACACCAACTGTTGCATTTCCTCGCGTGACACCTTGTACCTTTTTGCACAAGACCTTATGCTTCCTCATGCAAAGCTTTGTACTTCCGCATGCGAAGCCTTGTACTTCCTCGTGCGAGACTTGGTGACAGTATTTGGAAGTTTCACAGTTTCTGCAATTACTGTTTCTATTTTCTTGATTATTTTCAAATGCTATTGTTTTTATCTCTTTGATTTCTCTAACATCATAACAGTGGGTTGTAGGACACTGAAATGAAGAAATAAATTACAAACTACTAATGTATTTATTGCAAGATGCTTGTTGAAGACCTTGCATGTTTTCACAAAACTCTTATGTCTATTTTTAGTAGTTAGAACACACTTTGGTTGGTGCTTAAAATGAATCATTGTCTCACATGATTGAAGTGTTTTCTAGATTGTAATTCCAAGAACTATATGAATGTATCCTCTCCCCTTGCCTTTATTGATCTTGGGTGTAAGAGAAATTCATATGATTCTTCTAGTGTGGCTACCTCCCAAGAGCTTTACCAAAGCTAGTGAGAGTGGATACCCAACTGGTAACAAACTAAAGCCAAGCCCTTCCAAACTGATATATAAAAAATGCCATTGTGTTTAGTCTCACGATGGACATGTGTGAATTCATTGTGGCAACTAAAATCTCCTCTAGTACCCTAGTGGTGCGTTAAAGTCCTGACATCATTAAGGTGAAAGCCTTGCTTTGAAAGGATTGGGAGAGCCCCCTTTATTGGGAAAATGACTTGATCACAACCACCTAAACAGATCTCCTTACTACAAACTATTGTTATAGTATCCAAAAACCCTCTATTTGTTGGCGTGGAAGGTCAGAGACCGACTAAGACACCCCACACTTTTACAGCTCTTAGTAGAGACAATGGCCCTTTGGGAAGATATTCCTTTGGGGTTTGAAGCTTGGTGTGCCTGAGAAGTGAGTGCACATGTAAGGAGGAGCCCGTGCCTCCAAGCTTCTAAGTTGTCTGCTATGAGTAAGCGTAGCTGAACTTTAGTTTAAGTGGGGATTCAATAGATACTGCCCTAGCTATCCTAGGATTGTGATGTGTCTATTCTGGTACTACAAACAATCTCTATGATGTGTTTTGCATGAGTGTTTACTGAAACAACATCAACAATCAAATGATCTGGAAAACTGTAAACTTTGGATATTTGCCTATCTTGTCTTGTCTTAAACTTCAACGATCTGTCAAAAATCTATCAAAACTCTATCCAATTTGTTTCAAAACTTGGTCTTTCATCGGTCTATCCTACTACATTTGATCTATTTTGAAATTTGCATTGTCATAAGGCTTCTGCTAGTTCACATACAACTGCAATCTGTTGTTAGTCCAACCTATCGCTATCTTGAAATTTGATGTTATTACACTTGTCCAATTGATTGAGTCCTTTGTTATCTTATCATCTTTGGTTGCACTTTCCTTATCCTAAGTTGCAAAAGCAGGTTTGTCAACCTTGATTCAGATCAGAGTCATTGCTACCTCCATCTCAGTTGGACATTATCTCCTTTGTCCTTTGGTCTTGGACTTAATCAACACTTTAGATATCACTTTAGCACATGTCAGTCAATCAATTTGATTTATTGTATCTCCTCTTCAATCTTCTATGCAAGCACATCAAGACAATCTTATAATGTCTAAAAGCAAAGACGATATCCTTAAGGAAACTTTATTAAAACAACTTCAAACTTTGGAATCTGAACTCCAAAGATTAAAGGGGGAAAAGGATACTTCATCCGATGAATCCTCATTAAGATCAACATGTCCTTTGTTATTCGATCATGATTCTCACATCTCTCCACTTTCTTCCAACATGGATAAATATTGGTATGACAATCCCATCTTTGATCAAGAACAATTTTATGACAATCCCAACTTTGATCAAGAACAATTTTATGACAATCCCAACTTTGATCAAGAATAGTTTGATAACCATCCTATCTTTGATCAAGAGCATGTAGAGGAAACTATGATAGAATCAAATGAAAGTCTCTTCTATCTACAAAAGAAGGATATTGCAAGTCAAGAAGCATCTAATTATCCTTTAGAGAGAATCTTTACTCCTTTGGGACAATCTTATGAATCTGCATTGGCAGAACTTCTTGAGCATAATCTCATCACATTGCCTCCAGCCACATCATGTGGATTCATCTTCTTGAGTAACTATTGTGCATATCATCGACATAACAAGAATAACACTTCATATTGAATAGAGTTGAAACATAAAATCCAAGATCTCATAGATGATGGCATAATCAAAGTGGAAAATCCTAGTGAAGATACTAATCTCAAGCAGGATCAATATCAGGAATCCCTGTCTAGCAATGGTTTGCATATCTCAACTACTTCTTCCACTATTCCTCCATCTCCTAAAGCTTCCCCATCTCTATCAAGAACTAAGCCTAATGACATTTACTCTCAAGGACTACCTCTAACATAGATCCAAGCTAATTTGCATACGACTACAAGTCCTTCTCAGGCTTCAAAGATCATAGACCCCAAGCTCCCATGTGCTTCAACACTTATAATTCCTATTCTGAATGACTGTCCATCAGCATGTCAAGAATCCCATATGCAGATCAAAACTCCTACTGTCATGCCCAAAACTAGGGCAAAACACACACACAATTTTTTTTTAAAACACATAAGTATGTATGACTAACAATGGTTGATTTGGAAGGGTGACAGTAATGTAGAGTTAACCTTAGAGTTGCAAGATATATATGTAGACTAAATTAGGGTCATGACACAACATATGCAAAATTGGGGCATCAACTAGTTCCACGGATTATACGAAAGCTTAACTCCGGTTGGTCTAACTCTGATACCATGTTTAACTACATTTAGCATCAAGCTGATGGTTAGTTGTTATGAACCTACGTTGAATTAGATTGACCTATTGTTTACTTAACCCTTAATCTAGATTACAACTGAATCCATTCACATCTAGTTCCAGTTAATATTTTACTCCTTTTTAAAACAACATACAAGAAACATTTATGAACTATCTTGCTTAAAATTGAATGACAATTTCACTATACCAAACAACTATTAATTTAAAAAGTAATAGCTGAAATCAATCTGATTTTCTAACCTACTAACATCATTAATAAAATTATTTTCCTATGAAGAAAACATATGCATTCCTAGTCCATCAAACACTAACAGAAAACTTTAAATTAACCTTTTTATTAGACATTAGAAATATCCTCTAATTCAAAATTTAAATTTACTTTTAATTAAAATTGAGCATAACCCCCCTAACCCCTTGAACACAAGAGAAATACAATCCCCCTTATTTTGATTATAAATTAAAATTTAACATTAACTATACAATTAAATCAATTTAGCAAATCTGTCTCTCTAATAGACTAATCAATACTTTAGACAAAAATCCCTAATATTTAGATTCACAAATCTCACAATTTAAAATAACCTAAACACTAATGTTAAAGATTCCATTAAAATGATTAATTATTATATTACTAAGTGGATTCAATACAAATTAAAATTAATACATATTTATAAACCCATCCATCACCAAAACACTAAAGTTATTTACCTAATGAATTATGCTACAACATAGAATTAGTTTATATAAGCTTAAAATACTACACAATTAATGATTAAAATAAAAAGGATTTAGATCTCATTTACTAACTTAACTATCTGTTAATTACTTATTAATCTAACCTAACTATCTAATAAACTACTAATCCTAACTATCCACTAACTATAGCTACAATATTAAATCAATCTATATATGCATAACATGCTACTCAAAAATCAGAATTAAAAAACAATAAAGAATAAACCTAATTAACAACTTTAAACTATCAACTAAATGCCCCTAAATCTAATCTAACTACCTACTAATTTATTAATCTAACATTTCCTATGGAAAAGTCCAAAAACCCCAAATGCTTTGTGAAGGACACCGAAATCCTAAGATGCAGGTTGAAAGGACTTGCTTTAGGGGGGGGACCCACCATCTAGCCTACCCATCTTATGCAAGAAAATTCCTCATGCCTTGAAGACATGACAACAAGGAGGGCTCACTTTTTGGAAAGGAGGGTGATGGGATTTCTGGGGCCCACTAACCAATTTCTCATCCTCCCAAGGTAAATTCGAATGGGGGCGAGTTGACTTGGGATGCAAGACATAGGAGATGTCAGAAGTGTGGGGGTAAGTGGACAGCAAGGAAGGTGGCGCCACTACCAAGTAGTGCAGCCCTTTAACAAGTAATTTATATATATATTTTTAAACTTAGCACAATCAAATGTTTAATCAAAAAGGTAAAAGGTTAAGGTGGGGCCCACAGAAAAGGGTAGGAACAAGGTGAATTTATCTTGGATTAAGGGTTAAATCACATGGTTATACTAATGCGATTTGATTATGAATTGATTAGAGGGAAAGCACACTGGGAAAGGAATATTCTCTATGATAAGGAGAATATTTCCTTTCCCATACAAATTCCAGAGAGCATTTTGCTCAAAATCTGAAAAGTGCTATGGGCCTTGTTTGATATAAGCCCTTCCATTTGATTAGCTTGGTTTATTTTTTTTGCAATAGGCCATTGTATGCATTGAGTTGATTTATTTAAGCAATATACTAAGAGCACTAATAATACTAATTGATTTTTATAATATCTTACTAACTAGTTTGATTGTTATTGATTTCAATGTTGTTTCTCCTTCTCAAGAGTTGAGATTGAAATGCAGAGTTTTAATGAAGAAAGTTGAATCTATGGAGATGAGATAAGGACTTTCAAATGGAGAAATGGAGTGTTCCAATAACTTGAAGATTTATAGTTACATATATTATGGAGGTTTCAAGATTCACAATTTCTCAAATTTTTTAGGAAAAGAACTATTATATTGTCTTTCTCTTTCAATAATGGGTGATCCTCTAACATGTATGGTTACTTCTTTTCTTCTAGGAAGTAAAATGCAATATGCATGAACTAGAGATTCTATCATTTACATTATGATAATATTACAATCTACATTTACACATCTTCAAGATGATAATCTACACAATACTTGAATGGTATGCAACATATCTTCCTTTAATGAATCATTACATAAGGAAGGAGATATCTTCACATCTAGCATTGAAAAGCTTCAAAATTGAACAGTACAACAATCAACAAACTGAATTTTAAAATAAGAATGACTATGCAACATTGAAGTTGCTTACACACAACTACTCCCAAATAGGAAATTCTTTCAAGCTTCTTTCACCATCTTCATGACTTCAAAACCTGCAAATTTCATGAGGGAAAACTATGGAAAGCTCACCCCCCAACCAAGGCCTCAAGGAGGCCACCCTCGAGCTTGGAGAACCAAGGCTAAACAAGATTTCACATCCAAATTATTACAACATCTAATATGCAAAAAACAAAAATAACTCCCAACCAAGGTCTCACAAATGAGTTTTACAAACCCATTGAAGTAGGGTGAAGGTGGGCTTTCCAAGGAGGAGAATGTCATTTTCAATTTCCAAATTTCTCAACAAGAGCTTTCCATGCCTCTCCAAGGCTATATTGACATTCCTTCCATATGCACATTTGGCCATTTCCATACTAAAAATAATATTTATAACATGGCTTTATAGAGCCCATACTTCATGAAATTATCCCTCTTCTCCAAGATAAGAGACTCTCACTACAATGGAGAGCCCAACTAACCCCTTCACCCAGGGCCACTTCTTCCCTTCCCAAAGGGTGAATAATGCCTTAACTCCCATGAACATCACTCCCAATCCAAAAGAACAAGAATTGATATAAAAATCCAAATGCATTCCCAACCCAACACATGACAATAAAATTTACATACAACAACACTATACAAGGTTACATACATAAACAACATACAAGATTTCATATTCATAAAACAATAACATCCAATTCTACTTGCAACATACATGCACTTCATGGAAAAGGAAACCAACCTTCCAAATGTATTATGACAAATGAAACTTGAGAAGAGCCCAAATCCTTATCCTTCCTCCTTCCAAACCCTAATTGTCTCTAAAATTAGAGAGTGGGTGAACACCCACTAAGTCTCTCAAAACCCTCTAAAAAGACCTCCAAAAGTGTACTCATGACCTAACAATTAATGAGATATGACATCTAGTCTTTTGTCTCCCCTCTTAATTGTGAGTTTAGTAAGGAGTGTGGGACAAGTTAGATGCATGTGGCCATCTCTATTTTTTCCACTTTTGAAAATTAGGCATTTTGGAGAGTCATAATGGTGACCTAGGTTTCTCCCATAGGTAAAAACTATCCCTAACCCAAGGTACCCCCTTAGGGTTAACTAATTTTGGTAAAAATACACTCTATGGTCACTTGTAATCCCTCCAAAGTACCCCTAAGGTTCAAATCCGAGTTTCAACATGATGTGATCCCTACAAGGCACCTATAAGCAAGTGATTCATATAATATCATATAAGGTTAAGTGATTCTTTCCCAAGCCCTAAATGACACATCACTATCCACATGGACAACACAAGTTTCAAGTGACACCAAACAAAATACACATCACATTCACAATGACATGTCCTAACAAAAACATAAATTTAAACTATTTACACACATTCAGATTGCATTTACAACAAGGGTCACATTACAATGAGGTTTCAACCCCTTATTGGATTAAACCTTGGCTTACTCAATTCACATGTGTTTAGCCCTGATTCTCTGAATAATTCTATGGTTCCCTTTCCTACACACTAAAATTTGAGAATCAGTAGTCCAAGATGATAAAATCACATGTAATATACATTTTCAATTCATAATTAGCAACACTAATCAATAAGCAGAATTAAGTCCCTAATTGCAATTTTCATACAGAAATCTTTAAAACATAAAAATTCCTTAATCACCATGACATAACATCCATGAAATAGTCAATTCTAATCATGATTTGGTCTTCTCATCAATTCACTCATCTAAACATATATAATCACAATCAACCACCTGTTCTAGGTCTAATCCATATCAAAATGTAATCCACACAATATAATCATCATCATAACATAATATCACGAGTCTCTGTCAGGATAATAAAAAAATGTATCAATGTATCAAAACACAAAGTATCAAAGTGTGATTGAACAGTAAAGCTATGATGGGTTGGGGTGAGGCCTCACACCCTCCCCCACTAGGCATGAACTTCCTCCTAGAGTTCATCAAAAAGATATGGGTACTGAGATCTAATCTACGCTGCGTACTCCCATGAAGCCATGACCTCATCATAACAATCCTACTGGACCTTAACCTGGTCTAGCTCTCAGCCTCAAAGTGCAAGGGTCCATCAGGATATAATACAAATGGGCTCTAGTGCTAGCTATCCATTTGACTGCACCTGTGGCCTCTATGACCGTGGCCTGGTGCTCAACCTGGCAGTTATCAACCACTGCAAAAAATCTATGGGATCTACCCATATCTCCAACTGTAGGCTCTGAGGTAGCCCCTCTCTAACCACTGGCTGACTGTCCCTGTGGGCACTCTCTCGCTAAATGACCCATACCACTGCAAGTGTAACATGGCCCTTGGGTCTTAATTTGCACTCTCTGTGTCCTAGGCTGCTATGATCCTTTGGTCCTACTAGAATCACTGTATCCACCCCTAGAGGACTGCTGAGTCCTAGCTGGCTATGTCTGAGGGGTCTGTGTCCCATGTTCCTATCTAGGGTCCTGAGAATGCCACTCTTTGGGCTTAGAGCCCTGATAACCCTATGAATGCCTCTATCTAGAATTTTGTTGGGATCTCTACTGCTGAGACTATTGGGAGGAGGGGTTTCGGTGTTGCGACCAATCTCAGGATTCCTATCTAGTACAGATATCCTTAGCTACAAGTGCCATCTCAACTGCCCCCCTAAATGTGGTAGGGAATGCTAGGCGTATTGTGCTTTGAAGAGACATATTAAGCCCCTTAATGAAATGGTGAATACATAGTTTCTCATCTTTCATGTAATAGTCAAGTCAAATCATGATTCGGTCTTCTCATCAATTCACTCATCTAAACATATATAATCACAATCAACCACCTATTCTAGGTCTAATCCATATCAAAATGTAATCCACACAATATAATCATCATCATAACATAATATCATGAGTCTCTATCAGGATAATAAAAAAATGTATCAATGTATCAAAATACAAAGTATCAAAGGGTGATCAAGAAGTAAAGCTATGATGGGTCGGGGTGAGGCCTCACATCCTCCCCCACTAGACATGAACTTCCTCCTGGAGTTCATCAAAAAGATATGGGTACTGAGATCTCATCTGCGCTGTGTCCTCCCATGAAGCCATGACCTCATAATAACAATCCTACTGGACCTTAACCTGGTCCAGCTCTCGGCCTTGAAGTGCAAGATTCCGTTAGGATATAATACAAATGGGCTCTAGTGCTAGTTGTCAGTCTGACTCTACATGGTTATCATTCCTATTCCAAATGAATGTCCATCAGCGTGTCAAGAATCCCATATGCAGATCAAAACTCCTACCTTGTCCTTAGAAGTGGCTCCATGTCAAGAGGAGAATCCACAATGTGAAGAAACATATATTAGTGATGATCAAGATCAAGACACCATTCGTCTTTATCCAACATTTGACCAAAGTCAAATACCTCAAGAGTCCCATGATGATTCTATCATCCCCTTCCATTTCTTCCTAGAAGAAGCTCTTCCATCTCCTATATCTTATCCATCTCCCAAGCAAGATAAGGATATCCTTTCCACCATCTCTGATGAACCTATTAAAAATCAAGAGAAAGGTACCCTTTGTACACCATCTAAAGATCCTTGTCAAGATCAGAGCATGCCTTCATCTCCTTGTCATGCTCCTCCATATCCACCTCAAGAAAACATCGCTCCTCCAAATCCCTTGCAGAAAAATAAATCCCCTGAAGCTTCAGCTGCTCCTATCAAAGCTACTCATGCACCTATTGATATGAAGATGAATTCAAAAGAGAAGAGACTTGGTCATGCAACTCACTATAAATATTTTGATATCCCCTCCACACTTTATATCCCTCCATTTAAACATAAGCATTAGTCTTCTCCATCTTCCAAATCCATCCTTGGTCCCTAAATCCCAAAGCTGAGACTGTCAAACCTTCCATCTATATTGGGTCCTTATGTCCCTCCATCTACCATGCCTATCAATACTATCTTGTCATCCACCTACCCTATCTCCTATCAAGATCAACAAAGACATGCATCTTTGAAAGCTCCCTATCAACCCATCCATATGAACCAGTCATATTAGCCCTATTCATCCACAATTCCTAAGTCTTTTGGAAGCAATCTAGATGTGCAATGAAAAAATCAAAAATACAAGAATCCACTTACATATGAAGATCACTATGTCCCATCTAATTGACATGTGACTACAAATAAAAAGGAAATATTCAAGAGACCACATAGGTCCACCGAGCAAAGAACCAAATCAAAGAAAATATGGGTTCCTAAATCCATTATGGAAAAATTGCGTTCTAAATCATATGATACAAATGGAAAATCAAAAGCTATGTGGATTCCCAAGTCTCTTCTAAAGGACTTGGATACAAAAAGAAAAGAAAAATTTATGTGGATTCCTAAGTCTCTCTTAAAAGACTTGCAAAAAGAGGTAAAGTTAGAGTTGACATCCAAGCTTCCAAAGACTTCCACTTCATCTTCTTTCACACATTGTCCATCTTCCAACTCTATTTTGGGTCCTCATGTCCCAAAATCCATTACCTTGAATACTTCCTCCATCTTGGGTCCTTATGTAGCAAGATCCCTACCCATTCATACATCAAAAATTCAATCCATACAGTACTCTTCAAAGAGTGTGTTGATGTTGATCTTGTCACCTACTCTCCTTCCATATTGGGTTCTTACATTCCTTCTTTTTCTCTCATCTAGTCCATTGCATAAAATCTTGGCTTCCATCTTCCTTATCCTTCATTTCATCACCCTATCAACATCTTTGAGCATAATTTCAGTGGCCTTGGCCTACTATAGCATATCTTTCAGAGGAGCACTATCCAAAGAGCAAGAAGCTTAAGTTCCTCCATAAATCAAAAAGTACAAAAAAAAGAAGAAAAAAATAAAAAGTACCTTGGTGAAAACTTGGTAAACAGGCACCTTGGTAGCAAAATTAAAGATAAATCAATCTGTCCTATGGTGAAAACCACTTCTTGTGGTGCCTTGGATAAGTACCATGATGAAAACCTGACAAACAAGCATCATGCGTAATTCCTCCTACTTGCACTCTTCACTTGGGGGCAAGTTCCTTCCATGTCATCTTCTCCCATCATATCTTAGATCTAGCTAGCTCATGAACATCCATGTTCCTTTTTCTAATCTTGACAAGGTTGAGCCTATCCATGAGCATCATGTATCCTTACATTTATGATCCCTTCCACCAACCTATTTACTTTCTCTCATGCATGCTATCCTATCGTGATCTTGCTTATCCAAAGCCTATCCTTCCTATCTCTATGCATTCCTATCATAATCCAAAACATGCACTTATACCTCCATCAACCTTTATCTTGATCATAGCTATATCCTATCCTATGAAATTGACCCCTTGGTCTTGATCAAAACTGAAAAACAAGTTATTCAAAGTCTCTTGACATGTGCACTCTTTTGGACCACATACTTTTCATGACATTAGGTCATTACCCTAAATGCTATACAACATCGCTCCATGAGCCTACATTGCTATATTATTTTTTCCCTAGCTTGGGTAATCTTGAAGAGACTATCCTTGAGGGTCACATTCACCCCCTTCATCCATCATTGGCTATTCATCTCATACATCAGCTTTCTAATCCATCTGCAATGTTCTACACCTTGCAAGACATAGGGGGGCAATTCAAGAACAAGGATTTGACACAATTATGCACTAAGTTCAAAATTATTCAGCACTTGTCTTCTATCTATTATCCCTAGGGTAATGGATAGGTAGAAGTTTCAAATAAGACTATTCTCAAGATCTTACAATGCACAGTACACAAATCTGGATGAGACTGGCATCTCCAGATTAATCCATCTTTATGGGCTTACCGCACCAGTATATGGACACCAATAGGGGCCACACCCTTTGCTCTAGTTTAGAATGTAGATGCAGTGCTTCCTATTGAGGTTGAGACTCCTACCTTGCGAGTCTCTCTGAAGGGCCTCATTACTGATGATGATATTAGAATATCTCAGCTACAAGAGCTTGAACTACTGGATGAACGTCGAAAAGTGGCATTCAATCATCTCCGAGCATATCAGAAGAGAATATCTAAAAGCTACAACAAGAAGGTCAGACCAAGGGAATTCCAAATGGGTGATCTCATCCTAAGAGAAAACCCCAAGAATCAATACCAGTGGGTCTAGAAAGGAAGATTTGAACCAAGCTGGCTTGGTCCGTATGTTATCACTGCAGTATTTGGGTCTAGCGCTTATCATCTCTCCACCACAGAGGGGGCACAACTCAAAGAGCCTATCAATTCTCTTCATCTAAAGAAGTTCTACAATTGAGATGTCTTCTGAATGCTCATGTACATACTCTATTATGAGAAAATCCTAAAAATTGTAAAATGTCTTGAAAAAATGATCATCTTAGTGAAAACCTGGCAAACAGGCACTTTTATGTATCTATTATCTTGGTGAAAACCTAGTAAACAGGGGCCTTGATAATACCAAAAAAAAAAAAAAAATACAAAATACAAAAAAAAATAAAAAAAAAAGAAAAAATACCAAAAAATAAAAAAAATGAAAATACAAAAAAAGAGAAAAATGTGCCATTGATGAAAACCTGGTAAACAAGCGTCATGGTAGCAAAAATAGAATTTCTACCAAGATGGTGAAAACCTGGTAAACAGGCACCTCTTGTTCTGTAATGCTCTATCTATCACAGCATCCCTTGGCCTTCTTGCAATTTTCTCTCCTGCTTTCCTACTTCTGTTTGTTTTCCTGCTTTAATTTGCTCTCTCATGCATCTGCTCTTAGTCTTTTTTTTAGATTTTGCTCAACTTCACATGGATTGAAATTGGTCACACTCGGGGGCATCTTCCTGGCCTAAGGGGGCATTGTCCTATCTTTTGGAGTATCTCTCCTCTTCGCATCAGTCACCAGTGGTTCTCACTGAGTCTGCCTGCTGATGCCTAGAATATTGCATCGATCTTGAGAATCTCCCTCGCATCAGTCACCAGTGATTCTCACTGCATCTACCTACTTTTTCTGTACTACTGATATTTCTCACATCAACTTGTGATCTATGTATTCGACATCAATCCATTCATTACTTGGAGGCATGACTCCCCATTTTGATCACATCTTCGGTTTATGCTCGAGCTAGTAATCTTATCAGTTCTAAAGGACAACTATCCACTGACACAAACTGGTGTTTCTCAACACCCCAATTAAATAATGTTTTTCAATACTATCTTTGGACACATCTGTGTTTTTTAACACACATTGGATATATTGCAATGTAAACATCTCTCGATATAAATCAAACACATTACACTCACAAGCACAATGGTGTTTCTCACATGCACATTCATAAACTTTGAAATGTGCTGAGCTATGATTGAATCTCTTTTTATATGCTATTTGTTCTCATGAATTTCATTGATATTTTATTTGTCTACTACTTTTGGGTATGGTTTCGATGATCCAACAACATCAAATAAATAGGGTGTATGTGATAAGAGCTCCTGCATTAAGGTGGGAAAGCCTCACATCCCTCGATCTTGTTTATTTGTACACCAAGGGGAGGTTGGAACTATCTCCTTGACTGTTATTGATTTGTTTGTTTACTTGTGTACTCTTACTATATCAAACTGGAAATAATGTTAAGGTCATCTTGGCTTTGGTGCCTTGGTGCTTATGTTCATTTCCTACATTTTATCCGATGAAAGTCATATTTATATTCTTATGGTTGCAGTGGCACTAGTAAGGATTGTATCAACTCCGATGTTCCAAATACTCGATGATGATAATTATGCGATGAGTCCAACAACCAAGTCCTAGGTTTGCATTTAGCTTAGGTTTGCATTCACATTTTAAGCTTGCATAATGATAGTTTTTATGCTCTCTTTTTCTTCTTCTCATTCTTCTAAGGTTCTCATCTTTTTTCCTAGTTTCATCATGACTACACAAGTGTTTGATCCTCGCTCTCTATCTTTAGCATATGCTTAATCCATTTTCATGATCAAAATTGAAGTCTGACACTCCTAAGTAGCTCAAAATCACGTTTAAAATTTTGGGACCGACGTGCTCCGACGCTTGTGCAGTCGACTTTCTAATGTCGCTTTCTTGTCAGAATCATCTCTCATCATCATTTTTGTAGCTTCTACAATCTTTTCATCAAAGTCAATTCTAGTCAAACTTGGTCAACTATGGTCAAACCTAGTCTTCATGACCACCTAATTGCTCTAAATTGATTATGTCTTCTCTTGAATTCCTCTGATCTTTGATCTTATTTCTATCTACGATTTATCACTCTCAATCATCATTATGATGTGTCATCTTTCAATTTCGCTCCCAAGGGGGTAGGATGATTGCATCATTGAATCTTTTTGCATCATTCACGATTCAGTCTAATCTGAATCAAAAGTCCCCATCGCTAGGGGCATCTCATCACTTGGGGCATATTCAGTTTTTCATACCTTATGGTCAAAATTGGATATTCCATGATCTTGAATCTCTAGGGGCATCTTGATGCCTCGTATCTTGTCATCTTGTCATCTATCTTTCTAGGTATTTAAGCAACCTAACTCAGATCCTCAAGGATTATGCTTCATTTTGGATATATTCCTAAAAAAATCTCTCTTGACTATCTTTTGGGATAGGTATCAGGGCAATCTAACCCTGAATCCTGAAGGTTGAGCCTTGTTCTAGGGACACTCTTGTGAAAGATATCAATCTAACTAGTGTTTGGGCAATCTAACCTAGATATTGGGGGACTAAGCTTCATTCTAAAGATGATTCTTGAAATCTCATTGGGTATTGGAGCAATCTAACCCTAATTCTTGAAAGTCATGCTTCATTCTAAAGACGGCTCTCAAAATATCTTTTGACCGTTATCTGGGCAACCTAACCCAGATCTCAGAGGGCTAACCCTCGTATTGGGGTAATCTAACCTTGATTCTAGAGATAGTCATAAATCTTCATCAACTATCAAGTGGACATTGGGGCAATCTAACCCTAATTTCAATATTCTCTCAATTGGTATTTGGACCGTTGTCTTTGCAATCTAACTTAGACTTAGGAAAATTAAGTTTCATTATGAAGATGGTCCTGCTTCTCGATCTAATCGATGTCTCGGAAACCTAACCTAGACTCCCTAAATCTTCATCTGTCACATCAGACTATTCTTTGAATCAACGCGCTTCTCGCACATCAATTCAAAGAGGGGCAAAATGTAACACACCAAAATTGGCACCTTACAATTCTAATCAATTTTGGTGCATTTTCTCATCATAGAAGTCCTATTGTACTAGGCAAATTCTCCTTCCTAATTGACTTTAATTGACTTAGTCTTAAATGCAGAAAACCTAAATTTGCATAAATCTTACACTATATTTAATTCCTAAATTTTCATGATTTATTAGCTAAAAATCCCTATGATTAATTAACTTAATTCTAAAGTCCTAAGTGCTTTTAAATTAAATTTATTCCACCCCCTTTAGCTAATACACATCAAAAGGAATTCAATAATTATTTAATTATTTGAATGGATTATCCTAAAAAATAATTCCATAATTCCATGTGAAAAGTCACTCATGTGGCAATAATTCATTTCTTTAATTAAATAAATACTCATTTTGTCTCACCTTCCTCCATGGAGATGAAGAGTCAGCTGTTTCTTTCCAAGAAACCCTTCATCCTCTTTCTAGGTTCTTCTATATTATGGACTTCATTTTCTTCATTTGAAGGAGGAGCAATTTTTGAGTATCTAAACTATAGCCAATTCTTGTCTTAACTTTCTCTCACTTTCAAGCTTTTATTGCATAATTTAGCTTAATTTCATTTAGATTAATAACATGTTGCATCTTAATGTAGTTTACTTATGTATCTAATAGCTTAATTCTATCATCTTTCCAAGTTCTTAGCTTAAAAT
>MU223581.1:462342-473033 GCA_018584345.1 Thuja plicata
TGGCATAATATGAATGTTAAGACTGGCATTGTTTACATATTTGCATTTGGAATGCTTGATGACCTGTGAGCTTTGAGAGCTAAAGCATCGTTGCTATTACCTTAAGGGAATTGTGTGAAGTGTTTGATCTCTCTTTATTTGCTTTGTTGTTGATATTCATTATGTGGTACTCCCCGTTTATGATCATTTCATGAGGTAATGTCTTGATGGCTCGTGGGCTGCAAGCTAGGGCATCATGAATTGTTTATAAGCTCACTGTTTGAGCACCACATGACCCTATTATGAGCTCTATTTGTTATATACATATACATATATACTGTTAGATTGAATTTAGAACAACTAAGAGTGGGGGGGGTTTGAATTAGTTATCCTCAAGTCTAGATGTGCCCATTAAAACTCTATACCAATTTGAACAACTCAGATCTACTCGGCAACAATAACATAAAATAAAAACATACATATGCAGTTCACTGTTAAGATGTAATCAACATGTAGAAACTTAATAATAAAACTCAACATAAATATTCACACAAGTTGACACTAGAATTTTAACATGGCAACCCAATATGGGAAAAACCACCAATACCATGCTATTAACTTTTCACTCTTCTGAAGTGAGCTCTGTTAGGAGTCAACCCTATTAAAGGTTACAAAACACACTGCTAAATGTGACGTGGTTAAAGGATTTAATCACCCTGTCAGGAGTGGCCTTGTCAGAGGAATTAGAACATTCCACCTGAATGTCACCTTGCTAAAGGATTTATACAATTAATGTTAGGTCAACCTGGTTAAAGGATTTTGACTGATACAATGGTTAGAAAGTAATCAACAGGTGTGATCTAATACATACAACTTACTTTGCAAATCCAGATCCAATTCAAATCTTATGATAATTTACTGAGTGGCCTTCATTCTCATTTTAATCTTCAAATCTACTTGGAAATCTATCAAACAATCACTCTTGCATCTCTCTACTTCTCTATTTAACCTTCTCTACTTAGATCATGCCAATCAGTCAACTAACTATGCAATCCTCTTGCATACTCTTCATTCATCATGAATAACCTCCTAAGGTTATCTTATACCTCTTCATCTAGGTTAGATAAATCTTTTGCCTCTTAATCAAGATCGTAGATCTTAGGTTAGGTCAGATCCAACAGATCTTTCCATCTTTACACTTAATTTACTTCTCCAAAGCAATCACAAATTACATCTTTGGTCCATGCATTAATTACGGTTACCCATGCATTTACATAGTGTGGATCAAATGTGCTTATCCTTAATTGACTTTAAATATCCCAATAAAATCAATTATGTTGACCAGAGATCTCAAATCTCAACAATTACCAAAATACTGCTGCTCAACCAACACTATGTTCCTCGGTAATTTACTAGCGCTCGGTCATCACTAACTTTGCTCAGCATATACTGGCACTTGGCACAAACTGTTCTTCAGTAAATTGTCATTGAAAGATAAATAACTCATTACTTTGCCAATGTGCCAACTGATCTAGTACCCTTGTTATTTCTCATAATTCAACCATTCCACTTGGTCTTTTTGTTAAATCTCCTTCATCAATCAATAGATATGGTACTTAAATAGATAGCAATAGTCTCACCAGTTAAGGTTTGACATCAATGAAAAAACAACAATTGTTTCCATTGTATCTTCCCAACAATCTCCCTCTTTGGCATTGATGACAACACTAAACAATAAAACAATAACCATAGTTACCATACAATCCAAAAGTCTGCCTGTGTTCCTTGATATGAACAAATTTTTATTAATGTCTTTAGCTTCATTTTGATTCTCATCTGGTAAAATAATTTTCTCCCTCTATGTCTGTAATCACACTGAAATATTTATGTGCCTATTTATCTGTAGACTCCCTCTTTCAGTAATTCTCCCTTCTTTTCTGTAATCTCTTATGTAATCTATCCCTCTTTATCTTTTTTTTTGTAATCTCTCCCTCTTTGACAACAATGCCAAAGAAGTTGACATCTTCATTATGCTGATTCTTCTATTCTAAACTTTGTATCATGATGTTCTTGTCATCTTGCTTATGATTGATCCTATTTTCTGTCTTTGTCTGTCTTTCACATCTTTAGGCAGCATCCTAAAGTGCAACTGTTTGTGCATCAAGGTGTCAAATATTATGAATATAATCATTTGATGCAATGGAATCATTCTGAACTAATTAGCTTCAGTTAGGAGAATCACCCCTAATTTACCTCGTAGATACTCATGAGAATCCTTGGGTAGTTCTTTTGTAAATATGTCTGCTAACTTTTCCTTAGTGTTCACATATTCCAGTCTCACTTATTTCTTTTGAACTAGCTCCCTCAAGTAATGATACTTGATAGCTATATGCTTTGTCTTAGAGTGCATTACAGGGTTCTTAGAAATATTAATGGCACTCGTATTGTCACAATATATGACAACTAGCTCTGTGATCTCTTCTTTCATACCTTTCAGTAGTATCTTCAACCACAAAATATTAGAACAATTAACTGTTGCTACTACATACTCGACTTCAGCTGTAGATTGTGAGGTGAAATTCTATTTCTTTCTTGTCCATGAAACTAATCTTTTTTCTAGAAGAAATGCTCCTCCTATGGTGCTTTTTTTGTCATCCATATATCCAACCCAATTAGAATCAGTATAAACTCTGAGCTCAAAATTATCATTCTTTTTGTAATACATACCATATTCATCTGTTCCTTTCAAATATCTTAGAATCCTTTTTACTACCATCATATGTGTCTCCTTGGGATTGGCATAAAATCTTGCAACAATACCAACAACCAGTGCAATATCAGCTCTACTATGTACAACATATTGCAGCTTTCCAATCATTGATCTGTAAAGGGTTTGATTCGCTTCTTTTGTGTCATCATTCTTTGTCATCTTCTATCTAGTAGCCATAGGTGTACTCACTAGTTTTGAATCTTCTAGTCTAAAATTTTTTAGTATCTCCTTGATATATTTAGATTGAGTAATATAGATACCATTTTTCATCTGATATATTTGTAAGCGAACAAATTTTTTTATCTCACCAAACATAGACATCTTAAATTTAGTTTGCATCTCCTTTGAAAATGCTTGGCATAACACATCTTGTCCACAAAAGATAATATCATCAACAAAAATTTTAGCCAATAAAGTACCTTTACTTTTCTGTGTCTTCAAATATAGGTTGTTTCTGTCATTTGTTCTTCAAAATCCAATCTTCATCAGATAATTGTGCAATCTCTCATACCATGCTCTTGGTGCTTGCTTCAATCCATATAATGCTTTGTGTAATCTGCAAACCATATTCCTCTTTCTTGGGTCTACAAATCCATTAGCTTTCTCAATGTATACTTCTTCTTCTAATATTCCATTTAGAAATGCTGACTTCACATCCATCTGATAGACTTTAAAACCTCTGTAGGCTACATATGCAAGTAAGGTTCTTACTCCTTCCAATTTTTCAACTGGGGTGAATGTTTCTCCATAATCAATTCCTTCCTCTTGTGCATAACCCTTGCATACTAGTCTAGCTTTGTTTCTTGTTATCTCTCCATGTTCATTCAACTTATTTCTGAATACCCACTTAGTACCAATTACATTTTTATCATTAGGCCTAGGTACAAGTGTCCAAGTCTTATTCTTTTCAATCTGTTCAATATCTTCATTCATGGCTTGTATCCAGTCTTCATTGTCGAAAGCATCTTTAACTATTTTAGGCTCAAAATCACATAATAAGCATGTATCCTTCTCTTAACTCACATCTTGTCATAACTACAAAATCCTTCGATACTATGATTTGATCAGGTTTATGGTGCCTCCTTACATACTTTAATAGAGTAGGTTCTTTTTTTCTTTAGGTTGATCATTCATGTCTGATTCAGGTTGATTCTGTGACTCGAAATCTCCATTAGATAGCTCGGTAATTTGGAAATTACCTCCTGTTGCCCTACTATCTCAGTCTATGACTCAACAGGTGCTAGCTATTGCTCAAAAACCTCATTCTCAATTTTAGGTAATGTATTAGAATCTTCCTCATCCATATAGACAAATGATTTGTAACTCTTAGGTTCTTGTGTGCTTTCAGCTTCATTTCTTTCTGCATACTCATCAATTCTAACATTTGCACTTTCCACAATTTTATTAGTGTTAGAATTCAAACACTTATATGCTTTAATTTTTGTTGAATAAACAAGAAATATGCCTTCCTCACCTTTAGCATCAAGTTTCTCATTTTTGTTATCCTTCAGTATGAAAAATTTTCTTCCAAAAACTTTGAAATATTTTGCATTAGGTGCATATCCATACCATAGCTCATAAGGTGTAACATTAGTACCTTTCTTGACTTTTACTCTATTTAGGGTATAGATTGCTGTACTTACAGCTTCTCTCCAATATTTCTGTGCAACATTTTTCTCCATCATAAGTGTTCTGGCACAATCCATGATAGATCTATTTCTTCTTTCAACAATACCATTATGTGGTGGTGTCCTAGGTGTGGACATCTGCTCTTTTATTCCTCGTTCATTGCAGAACCTGTTAAAATCATTACCAATAAATTCACCACCTTTGTTAGATCATAGACATTTTAGATTTTTACCTGTCTCCTTTTCAACTTTTGCCAAGTACCACTTAAATAATTGGAATGCATCAAATTTTTCTTTAAGAAACATAACAGTTATCTCTCTTGAGTAATCATCAACAAATAGAATAAAATATTTGTCTCCATTGTAACTTTTCTCACCAATGGGTCCATAGAGGTCAGTATGAACTAATTCTAATATTTCCTCAGAAGTATGAGTTTTTCTCTTGAAACTAGACTTAGTCATCTTTCCCAATTGACATTGCTTACACATTGAATTTTCAGTTTTCTTTAACTTAGGCAGCCCTCTAACCTTTTTTAATTAACTTATGTTGGATGATATTAGTTTTGGTTACTGATCATGTTGTTGATATTCATGTTTTTTCACTTATGTCAACATATATTTCTATGGAGAAGACAGACATACTACTTAACTGGAACGAGTGTACGGACACTGTACGACTGAGTCAAAAGGATTGAAGTTGGATTTATGAAGAAGGCTATGTCTTGACCTTACTCCTAAGGTTGCATTACTTTAGGTTACATTATGTGGATGTTACAGTTCATTTAGTGAAGACTATTTTTCTGGACTGCAACTGTGATTCTGGACAGAGAAGGCCTCTGTGTTTTAGGTATATCTTACCAAGGAAGATTTTACAAAACTTGCAAGCTTACATAAAGAGAGCTGACATATTATAGTGAAATGGGTTGAGTTCAATTTCTGTTTGGGTACTGATGACGTCAGATGTGGCGTGTGTTTTGGAGAAGACCTATTTCCTGGCCAACTCCAGACTTGTAACATGTGAAAATTAATTATGAGAGTGGATTGTGGATCTGGAAGTATTTGTGATGAATTGTAAATGTTTTATACTTTTTATAGGTACTGTGTGTATCTTAGCAAGGGCTGATGTAATTATTTGTATGATGGGAAGCCTTAATTGGCCAACCTAGTTAATTATGTATTAGGAAATATTAATTGGCCGACCTAATGGGTTATTGTAAAAGGGTATATATGAGTGATCTTTTCATTTGAAAAAAGTGTGGGAGAGAAAGAGAAGAGCAGAGATTTGTGAAACTTGACTACTGGATAGAGAGAAGCATTGATACTTCATTGGAATTGATCAAGAAAAGGTAGTTTCTATCAAACAGTTCACTGGATTGTGCATTTTTTGTATACACTTGATGTGGATTTTAAATCCTTGAGGGTGGCTTTAACCTTCTTTGGGCAGTGTGCCTTGGCAGCGTGCCTACTATTTCCTTTGAATCCTAATAGGGTCTGTCTCCTAACAGGGACTGTGTACTGTAATGTTGTAACAAGCTCCTAACAGGGCTAATATCTTTTAATAGGGATACTATACTCTCAGTACATTATTTTCAGGTGTTAATTCCCACCAGGGTTTTACCTTTAACAAGGTTTCCTCATCAAAAAATCTTGTGTTATGGTGTTGTCTATTACTGTGTTATTATAAACATTTTTTGATATGGTTAATAAAGTTTAAAGTTTAATAATCTATACTACAACTGATTCACCCCCCCTCTCAGTTGTCTTGTAGACTATTATTCCTAACAATTGGTATTAGAGCTATTGGTCCTCAGAGAGAAATTTTAACAGCTTGAGGTGATCCTGAAGATGACTTACTACAGGAAGGATAGTCCAAAGTTTGATCCTAAAAACTTTGACAGTTGGTAGAACAAGATGAGAACACATTTGATGTGTCCAGGACTTGACTACTGGATGATCACAAAGAAGAAAGAAAAGATAGAAATTGAGGATGAATTAGATAAGGCCACTGATGATTAGAAGAATCTATTTTCATGTAATATGGTTGCAAGGGAATCCCTAATCAACACTCTATCAGAAGGAGAATTCACTGAAGTAAAGGACTTGGACTCTACACATGAAATCTAGTCAAGAATGGAAGCACTATATGTTGGAGAAAAATTTACAAAGCAAGCAAAGTTACATAACTAGAAGACAAAGATGGAATCATTAAAGATGAGAGAAGATGAGAACATTAGAGCTTATGCACAAAGAATTACTAAGGTGGTGACTGGTATTAGGAACTTTGGAGGAACTTATAGTGAATAAGAAGTAATTGCAAAGATACTGATATCTTTGACATCTGCATATAGAACCAAGGTTCAGGCTATAGAGGAGATCATACCTTTGACACCAAACTTCAAAAGAGAGATGTTGATTGGAAAACTAACTACATTTGAGCCCGCAGAATTGGGAGACACTTTACCTAAAGTTGAGTCAGAATTCAAAGCAACTGTGCACAAGAACATGAAGACCTTAGCTGGAAATGCAAGCACAAGCAGTAATGATCTAAGAGAAGAACTTGGAGCCTATGCTGATGGATGGGAATAGATACAAGGAGAAGAAAGGAAGCTGGATGAAATTGTTGCACTGATTGCCAGAAGAGAAAAGAGAGGTAAGGGTAAGTTTGAAGGCAAATTACCTTTGAAATGTTTTTCATGTAATAAGATTGGTCATTTTGCATGTAGATGTCCTACAAGAATTCCAAAGCATAAACCTAATTTTTTCAAGTCTAAATTATCAAAGGATAAGGAATGCTATTATGCTAGTGAAGGAATATTTGATGATGAGGATGGTAACTTTGATGAAATTGGATTCATTGCTATTAAGGATGATGAACCTATGCATGAGGAAAAAACATTAGTATCTTGAGTTGAAAATAAATCTGAATGGGTCATAGATATTGGCATTAGAATGAATTTAGAATAACTAAGAGGGGAGGGGTGAATCAGTTATCCTCAAGGCTAGATGTAGCAAATAAATACTTTTTGTACTTCAAATCTACTCGACAACAGTAGCATAAATCAATAACTTTAATCATGCAATTTACTGTTAATTGAAATTAGCTTGTAGTAACATAACAATAAAGCAAACCATAAGCATTCACACAAGTATTTAATGTGGAAAACCAATATGGGAAAAACCACTAGTAACATGCTACCAAGTTTTCACTTTTCTGAAGTGATGCCCTGTGAGGAGCCAATCCTATTAAAGGTTACAATAACACATTGCTAGGTGTGACCTAGTTAAAGGATTTAATCACCCTGTCAGTAGTGGCCTTGTTAGAGGACTTAGAACATTCCAATTTGAATGTCACCTTGTTAGAGGATTTATACAAATGACTATTAAGTCAACCTTGTTAAAGGATTTAACTGATTCAATGGTAAGAAAGTAATCAGTAGTTTGTGATTTGGTACATACAACTTACCTTGCAATTCAAATCCAATTACAACTCTGATGTTAGCTTACTGGATAGATTGCATTGTCATTTCAACCTTTTGATCTGCTTGGAAATCCGTCAAGCAATCACACATGCAACTTTCTGCCTCTGCCTTTTTGCCTTCTCTACTAGATCATGCTAAATAGTAAATCAACTATGAAAACCTTTTGCATATTCATACATTCATCCACACACAATGAATAACCCCTGAGGTTATCATATACCTCTTTGTTTAGGTTAGATAAATCTTTTTCCTCTTAAACAAGATCGTAGATCTTAGGTTAGGTCAGATCCAATGGATCATTCCATCTTTGCATTACATTAACTTCTCTAAAGTAGTCTCTAATTAAATCTTAAAATAATGCATTAATTTTGGTTACCCATACATTAAATGACATGGGTTAATCTTTAATTAACAATACATATCCCAATAAAATCAACTAAGTCGGCCAGAGATCTCAAATCTCATCATTAATCCAATTACTGTAAGTCGGCCAACATCACTGTTTCCACTCGACAATTGCAATGGTGTTCGACATTGGGAAACTTTTTTCTCATCACAAGAAACTTTACTTGGCACAAGCAAATTTATTCATCATAAGCAACTTTTCTCGGCACAAGCCAAACTTTGCTCGACATAGAATAGCCAGAAAAACTATCTTTGAAAGATAAGCAACAAATTACTTTGGCAGAGTTCCAACTTATCAAGTACCCTTTGAATTGCCTTAACTCAACCATTCACTTGGTCTTCTTGTTAAATCTTCTTCATCAAAAATAGATATGGTACTCAAACAGATAACAATAGTCTCACCAATTAAGGTTTGACATCAATGACAAAATAAAAATTGCTTGCAATGTCACTTTCCAACAATCTCCCTCTTTGGCATTGATGGAAACACAAAATATTAAAACAATAATTTAAGAAGCATAGTTACCAACCAATCCAAAAATTCACTTGTGTTCCTTGATATGAACGATTCTTCATTAATGTCTTTAGCTTCATTCTGATTCTTATCTGTAAAACATTTTTCCCTCTCTATCTGTAATCACACTGTAATTATCTATATCTAATCATCTATAGACTCCCTCTGAGTAGATAATCACATCAATGTTTTCAATAGTAACTCCTTCCTCTATGTAATATTTCTTTCCCTGTAATCTCTCTTCCTCTTTATAGGTAATCTCTCCCTTCACTTCTTCCTCTTTATAGGTAATCTCTCCCTCTTTGACAACAATGCCAAAGACGTCAATATCTTTATCATGTATATCTTCAGTATCATGCTAATCCTGTCATCTTCAGTATGATTGATTTTTCTTTTCTGTCCTTGTTCATCTTCACAACTTTAGCTAGCATCCTAAAGTGTGACTTATTGTGCATCAATGTGTAAGATATTCTGAATAAAATATTTGATGCAATAGTACCATATAGAACTTAATTAGCCTCAGTTAGGGGAATCACCCCCAATTTACCTCATAGATACTCATGAGCACCCTTGGGTAGTTCTTTTGTGAATATGTTTTCTAATTTTTCTCTAGTGTTCACATAGTCCAGTCTCACTTTTTTACTCTGAACTAGCTCCCTCAAGTCATGATACTTGATAGCTATATGCTTTGTCTTTGAGTGCATAACAAGATTTTCTGAAATATTAATAGCACTTGTGTTATCACAATATATGACAACTGGGTCAATGATTTCTTCCTTCATACCTTTCAGTAGTATCTTCAATCACATAATGTTAGAACAATTAACTATTGCTGCCACATACTTGGCTTCAGCTGTAGATTGTGAGGTGCAGTTCTATTTCTTGCTTATCCAGAAGATAAATTTCTTTCCTAAAAGAAATTCTCCACCAGTAGTGCTTTTCCTATCATCAACATTTCCAGCCCAGTCAGAATCAGTGTAAAATCTGAGTTCAAAATTGTCATTCTTTTTGTAGTATAGACCATAGTCATCAGTTCCTTTCAAATATCTCAGAATTCTTTTGACTGCCATCATGTGAGTTTCCTTAGGATTAGCAAAAAACCTTGCCACAATCCCAACAACTAAGGCAATATCAGGTCTACTGTGCACAATATACTATAGTTTTTCAATCATTGACCTATAGAATGTTTGGTTCACTTCTTTTGTGTCGTCATCTTTTGTCATCTTCTATCTAGTAGCCATGGGTGTACTCACTGGTTTGGACTCTTCCATTCCAAAAGTTTTCAGTATCTCTTTGATATATTTAGATTGAGTGATATAGATACCATTTTTCATTTGATAAATTTGTAAGCCAACAAAGAATTTTATTTCACCAAACATAGACATCTCAAACTCACTTTGCATCTCTGTTGCAAATTTTTGACATAACACATCTGGTCTAGTAAATATGATGTCATCCACAAAAATTTCAGCTAACAATGTACCTTTGCTTTGCTTTGTCTTCAAGTACAGGTTGTTGTTGTCATTGGTTCTTGCAAATCCAATTTTGATTAGACAATTGTGCAATCTTTCATACCATGCTCTTGGAACTTGCTTCAATCCATATAATGCTTTGTGCAATCTACAAACCATATCCCTTTTGTTTGGGTCTACAAAACCATCAGCTTGCTCAATATATACTTCTTCTTCCAAGATACTATTGAGAAATGTATATTTCACATCCATCTGATAAAATTTGAATCCTTTATAGACTGCATATGCAAGTAAGGTTCTGACACCATCCAATCTTACAACTGGGGTGAAGGTTTCACCGTAGTCAATTCCTTCCTCCTGTGCATAACCCTTGCATACCAGTCTAGCTTTGTTTCTTGTCACATCTCCATGTTCATTCAGCTTGTTCCTGAATACCCACTTTGT
>MU223581.1:477537-504438 GCA_018584345.1 Thuja plicata
CAATGATAAGTTAATCTACCGAGTAACAACAATATATATTTAAGACATCTAAGGGACTTGTGGATTTATTTTTGTGGTAACTGATTCACCCCTCCCCTCTCAGTTACTCCATCCATATTTCCAACATGGCCTTGTTAGAGGACTTAGAACATTCCAATCTGAATGTCACCTTGTTAGAGGATTTATACAAATGACTGTTAAGTAAACCTTGTTAAATGATTTAACTGATTCAATGGTAAGAAAGTAATCAACAGTTTGTGATCTGGTACATACAACTTACTTTGCAATTCAGATCCAATTATAGCTCTGATGTTAAATTACTAGATAGCCTGCATTGTCATTTCAACCTTCTGATCTGCTCGGAAATCTATCAAGAAATCACACATGCAACTTTCTGCCTCTGCCTTTTTTCCTTCTCTGCTAGATCATGCTAAACAGTAAATCAACTATGCAAACCTTTTGCATATTCATACATTCATCCACACACAATTACTAACCCCTGAGGTTATCATATACCTCTCTATTTAGGTCAGATAAATCTTTTGCTGCTTAAACAAGATCATAGATCTTAGGTTAGGTCAGATCCAATGGATCATTCCATCTTTGCATTACATTTACTTCTCCAAAGTAGTCTCTAATTAAATCTTGAAACCATACATTAATTTTGGTTACCCATACATTAAATGATGTTGATTAATCTTTAATTAACAATACATATCCCAATAAAATCAACTAAGTCAGCCAAAGATCTCAAATCGCATCATTAATCCAATTACTGTAAGTCAGCCAACATCACTGTTTCCACTCAGAAATTGCAATGGTGATCGGCATTGAGCAAATTTTTTCTCATCACAAGCAACTTTACTCGGCACAAGCAACTTTACTCATCATAAGCAACTTTGCTCGGCACAAGCCAAACTTTTCTCACCACAGAACAACCAGAAAAATTGTCTTTGAAAGATAAGAAACAAATTACTTTGCTATAGTGCCAACTGATCAAGTACTCTTTGAATTTCCTTAACTCAACCATTCACTTGGTCTTCTTGTTAAATCTTCTTCATCAACAATAGATATCATACTTAAACAAATAACAATAGTCTCACCAATTAAGGTTTGACATCAATGAAAAAATAACAATTGCTTGCAATGTCACTTTCCAACAAGTGGTTGTTCACATCATATGACTGGAGATAAAAATAAATTTGTAAGTTTGAAGAAGCATGATGGTGGAGTTGTTAGATTTGGTGACAATACTCCTAAACTTATTATTGGGATTGGATCTATCTCATTGGAATGTAAGACTAACACTGATAATGTACTACTTGTTGATGGACTCAAGCATAATTTGTTGAGTGTTGGACAAATAGTGGACAAGGGTTATCAACTGAACTTCATTAATGAGAAATGTTCTATCAAGAGTAAAATAGGAGACTTGATAGTATCTGGTACTAAATCAAGAGGTAATATATTTGAACTAAACACATCTGAAGCTACTTGTTTTATTGCAAAGATTGATGATAGTTGGTTATGGCACAGAAGATTTAGTCATGTTAATTTTGACAACATTGTGAAGGCAAGTATGAAAAAAGTAGTAAGAGATCTACCTAAAACTGTTAAGCCATCTAATACTATGTGTAGAGAATGTGTTATGGGAAAAAAAACTAGAAGCACTTTCAAGAGAAAATCCTATTTAGCAAAAGGGAAGTTGGATCTGGTGCATACAGATCTATGTGGCCCAATAAGAACAAGATCATACTATAGTGAAAGGTATTTTATACTCTTTATTGATGACTTTTATAGAATGAAGTGGGTTAAATATTTGAGAGAGAAATCCGAGGCATTTGAAAAATTCAAGTTGTTCAAAGCAAAAGTTGAGAATGAATCTAGTTTAAAGATGAAATGTTTGAGATCAGACAGAGGAAGAGAATTTATATCAAAACTTTTTAGCACATATTGTGAAGAAAATGGAATACATAGATAGACTTTAGCTCCTAGAACTCCACAATAGAATGGGATAGTAGAGTGAAGAAACATAACTATATTAGATAAACCAGTAACAAAGATAAGGAAATTGAGGGAGATAAAAAAGAGGGAGATGAAAAATAGGAGAAGAAGAATGAGGACGAAGCTGAGGAGGGTCAAAATGATCAGCTGATTTTAAAGGCTAAGAAAAGGAACACAAAGAAACGGAGAATGGGCCTCGAAGAGATAGGTTTTGAAAGAGATGACAGACTCCTGAAAAGCAAAGAGGAATATGGGTTGAGTATGGAGGACTGGCTTAGTGAGGAGATGAAGATTATGAAGCAGAAATTGACTGAGAAGTAGGAGGCTATGGAGCCTTTCAAAGCCAAGGTTGAGGAAATGGAGAAAAACCTTATGAATAAGGTAAATAGCAATAACAAAGATGAGGAGTTCTCTACTAGAGTTAACAAGATTATGGAAGAAAAGATAAACGATATGAAAGAACAAATAAGCCACAATGGGCACATGATTCATGTCATCCTTAAGCATAGAAATGAAGGGCTTGAAGTTTCAGTTCAAAACTTGAAAGTGTTATACGCTTACCTGGAAAGAATTCTTCTGGAAAATACTACAATCACCATTAAAGATAAGGCAAGAAGCTCGGGCCCAGGTTCTAGAACCCAAAGTGGTATTAAAAGAAAAGTCCCTGAGATCCTGAAAGAGATGCTTGAGCTGAAGGAGTCCATTGAAAAAATGGAAGAAATGTAGAAGGAGGTAGAGGAAGCCTACCAGAAAATGATGTAATGTGTGCTGGAAATTTTGTTGGAAATTGTGCTAGATTTTGTGCTAGAAGTTGTGCTAGAAATTGTGTGTTCTTTTGGCAGTTCTTTTAATTTCCTATTTTCGGTCTAGGGTGTCTTTTTGGGTCTTGACTTTGTTTGTTATAGGATTTCTATGTTTGTAAGAGCCTATGATGCTTATTTCTAGTAGTTTTTTTTAATAGGTTTTGGGGTCCTTTCAAAACCTATTTTTACCTTAATAAAAAACATAACTATATTAGATGCTGCTAGGACTATGTTGCTGGAAGGAAATGCATCAAATGTTCATTGGAGAGAAGCAGTTGGCACTGTTGTGTACACACTAAAAAGAATTCAGATCAGAGAAGGTACAAATAAAACCCCTTATGAATTATGGTTTGATCATACACCTACTTTGAAATATTTTAGAATATTTGCTAGTAAATGCTATATCAAGAGAGATGATGAGATAGGCAAGTTTGATGCTAGAAGTGATGAGGGAATCTTTCTTGGTTATTCTACTAAGGGTAAAGAATATAAATGTTTCAATCTGAGATTGAGAAAACTAATTGAAAGTGCCAATGTGAGGATAGATGAGAAATTTCAAATTCAGGAAAGAATGTATGATTGTGGTCAGATAACAGAAATAAGAGAAGTTGTTGCTAAACCTGAAGAACCCTTGATTGTTGAGTATGAGATTGAAGAAGAAGAAAAAGCAGAAGCTATTGAGACATTGAATACTCCAAGGTATGTCAAGAAAAACCATCCTGAAGATCAAATTATTGGTGATGCAAGAAAAGGCATGATGACTAGATATAAAGTTAGAGATGAGATTTGTTTGATTTCTCAAGCTGAACCCAAGACTACTGATGAAGCATGTAAAGATGAATCTTGGACTAAAGCCATGGAAGAAGAACTAGAGTAGATAAAGAAGAAAAATACATGGGATTTGGTTCTAAGATCTAAAAATAAGAATGTGATTGGAACTAAGTGGGTTTTCAGAAACAAAATGGATTGGAACTAAATTGACATCTGCATACAGAACCAAGGTTTAAGCTATAGAGGAGATCATAACTTTGACACCAAACTTCAAAAGAGAGATGTTGATTGGAAAACTAACTACATTTGAGGCCGCAAAATTGGGAGACACTTTACCTAAAGTTGATTCAGCATTCAAAGCAATCGTGTACAAGAAAATGAAGACCTTATCTGGAAATGCAAGCACAAGTAGTAATGATATGAGAGAAGAACTTAAAGACTATGTTGATGAATGGGAATAGATACAAGAAGAAGAAAGGAAGCTAGATGAAATTGTTGCACTGATTTCTAGAAGAGAAAAGGTAAGGGTAAGTTTGAAGGAAAATTACCTTTGAAATGTTTTTTATGTAATAAGATCAGTCATTTTGCATGTAGATGTCCTACAAGAATTCCAAAGCACAAACCTAAGTTTTTTAAGTCTGAATTCTAAAAGAATAAGGAATGCTATTATGCTAGTGAAGGAATATTTGATGATGAGGATGGTAACTTTGATGAAATTGGATTCATTTCTATTAAGGATGATGAACCTATGCCTGAGGAAAAAGCATTAGTATCTCGAGTTGAAAATAAATCTGAATGGGTCATAGATAGTGGTTGTTCACATCATATGACTGGAGATAAAAAATTTTTTGTAAGTTTGAAGAAGCATGATGGTGGTGTTGTTAGATTTGGTGGCAATAATCCTAAACTTATTATTGGGATTGGATCTATCTCATTGGACGATAAGACTAACACTGACAATGTACTACTTGTTGATGAACTCAAGCATAATTTGTTGAGTGTTGGATAGCTAGTGGACAAGGGTTATCAACTGAACTTCATCAATGGGAAATGTTCTATCAAGAGTAAAATAGGAAACTTGATAGAATATGGTACTAAATCTAGAGGTAATGTATTTGAACTAAACACATCTGAAGCTACTTGTTTTATTGCAAAGATTGATGACAGTTGGTTATGGCATGAAATATTTTGTCATGTTAATTTTGACAAAATTGTGAAGGTAAGTATGAAAAAATTAGTAAGAGATCTACCTAAAACTGTTAAGCCATCTAATACTATGTGTAGAGAATGTGTTATGGGAAAACAGACTAGAAGCACTTTCAAGAGAAAAGCCTATTTAGCAAAAGGGAAGTTGGATCTGGTGCATACAGATCTATGTGGCCCTGCAAGAACAAGATCATACTATAGTGAAAGGTATTTTATACTCTTTATTGATGACCTTTCTAGAATGACATGGGTTAAATATTTGAGAGAGAAATCTGAGGCATTTGACAAATTCAAGTTGTTCAAAGCAAAAGTTGAGAATGAATCTGGTTTAAAGATGAAATGTTTGAGATCAGATAGAGGAGGAGAATTTACCTCAGAACTGTTTAACACATATTGTGAAGAAAATGTAATACATAGACAAACTTCAGCTCCTAGAACTCCACAACAGAATGGGATATCAAAGGAAAGAACCAAGGTTTAAGCTATAGAGGAGATCATAACTTTGACACCAAACTTTAAAAGAGAGATGTTGATTGGAAAACTAACTACATTTGATGCTGCAGAATTGGGAGACACTTTACCTAAAGTTGAGTCAGCATTCAAAGAAATCGTGTACAAGAAAATGAAGACCTTAGCTGGAAATGCAAGCACAAGTAGTAATGATCTGAGAGAAGAACTTAAAGACTATGTTGATGAATGGGAATAGATACAAGAAGAAGAAAGGAAGCTAGATGAAATTGTTGCACTGATTTCCAGAAGAGAAAAGGTAAGGGTAATTTTGAAGGCAAATTACCTTTGAAATGTTTTTCATGTAATAAGATCATTCATTTTGCATGTAGATGTCCTACGAGAATTCCAAAGCACAAACCTAAGTTTTTTAAGTCTAAATTCTCAAAGAATAAGGAATGCTATTATGCTAGTGAAGGAATATTTGATGATGAGGATGGTAACTTTGATGAAATTGGATTCATTCGTATTAAGGATGATGAACCTATGCATGAGGAAAAAGCATTAGTATCTCGAGTTGAAAATAAATCTGAATGGGTCATAGATAGTGGTTGTTCACATCATATGACTGGAGATAAAAGAAAATTTGTAAGTTTCAAGAAGCATGATGGTGGTGTTGTTAGATTTGGTGGCAATACTCCTAAACTTATTATTGGGATTGGATCTATCTCATTGGATGATAAGACTAACACTGACAATGTACTACTTGTTGATGAACTCAAGCATAATTTGTTGAGTGTTGGACAGCTAGTGGACAAGGGTTATCAACTGAACTTCATCAATGGGAAATGTTCTATCAAGAGTAAAATAGGAGACTTGATAGAATTTGGTACTAAATCAAGAGGTAATGTATTTGAACTAAACACATATGAAGCTACTTATTTTATTGCAAAGATTGATGATAGTTGGTTATGGCACAAAATATTTTGTCATGTTAATTTTGACAACATTGTGAAGGTAAGTATGAAAAAATTAGTAAGAGATCTACCTAAAACTGTTAAGCCATCTAATAATATGTGTAGAGAATGTGTTATGGGAAAACAGACTAGAAGCACTTTCAAGAGAAAAGCCTATTCAGCAAAAGGGAAGTTGGATCTGGTGCATACAGATCTATGTGGCCCTACAAGAACAAGATCATACTATAGTGAAAGGTATTTTATACTCTTTATTGATGACCTTTCTAGAATGACATGGGTTAAATATTTGAGAGAGAAATCTGAGGCATTTGACAAATTCAAGTTGTTCAAAGCAAAAGTTGAGAATGAATCTGGTTTAAAGATGAAATGTTTGAGATCAGACAGAGGAGGAGAATTTACATTAGAACTATTTAACACATATTGTGAAGAAAATGGAATACATAGACAAACTTTAGCTCCTAGAACTCCACAATATAATGGGATATTAGAGGAAAGAAACATAACTATATTAGATAAACCAGTAACAAAGATAAGAAAATTGAGGGAGATAAAAAAGAGGGAGATGAAAAAGAGGAGAAGAAGAATGAGGACAAAGGCAAGGAGGGTCAAAATGAGCAGTTGATTTTAAAGGCTGAGAAAAGGAACACAAAGAAATGGAGAATGGGCCCTGAAGAGATAGGTTTTGAAAGAGATGATAGAATCCTGAAAAGAAAAGAGGACTATGGGGCGAGTATGGAGGATTGGATTAGTGAGGAGCTGAAGATTATGAAGCAGTAATTGACTAAGATGCAGGAGGCTATGGAGCCTTTCAAATCCAAGGTTGAGAAAATGGAGAAAAACCTGATGATTAAGGTAAATAGAAATAACATAGATCAGGAGTTCTCTACTAGAGTTAACGAGATTGTGGAAGAAAAGATAAAAGATATGAAAGAACAAATAAGCCACAATGGGAACATGATTTATGTCATCCTTAACCACAACAATGAAGGGCTTGAAGTTTCAGTTCAAAACTTGAAAGCGTTATACGCTTACCTAGAAAGAAGTCTACTGGAAAATACTACAATCACCATTGAAGATAAGGTAGGAAGCTTAGGCCCAGGTTCTCGAACCCGAAGTGGTATTAAAAGAAAAGTCCCTGAGATCTCGAAAGAGATGCTTGAGTTGAAGGAGTCCATTGAAAAAATGGAAGAAATGCAGAAGGAGGCAGAGGAAGCCTACCAGAAAATGATGTAATATGTGCTAGAAATTTCGCTGGAAATTGTGCTAGATTTTGTGCTGGAAATTGTGTTTTCTTTTGGCAGTTCTTTTAATTTCCTATTTTTGGTCTATGGTGTCTTTTTGGGTCCTGCCTTTTGTTTGCTGCAGGCTTTCTATGTTTGTAAGAGCCTATGATGCTTATCTCTAGTAGTGTTTTGTAAAAGGTTTTGGGGTCCTTTCAAAACTTGTTTTTACCTTAATAAAAAACATAACTATATTAGATGCTACTAGGACTATGTTGTTGGAAGGAAATGTATCGAATGTTCATTAGAGAGAAGCAGTTGGCACTGTTGTGTACACACTAAACAAAATTCAGATCAGAGAAGGTAAAAATAAAACCCCTTATGAATTATGGTTTGATCATACACCTACTTTGAAATATTTTAGAATATTTTCTAGTAAATGCTATATCAAGAGAGATGATGAGATAGGCAAGTTTGATGCTAGAAGTGATGAGGGAATCTTTCTTGGTTATTCTACTAAGGGTAAATCATATAAATGTTTCAATCTGAGATTGAGAAAACTAATTGAAAGTGCCAATGTGAGGATAGATGAGAAATTTCAAATTCAGGAAAGAATGTATGATTGTGGTCAGATAACAGAAACAAGAGAAGTTGCTGTTGAACCTGAAGAACCCTTGATGATTGAGTATGAGATTGAAGAATTAGAACAAGAAGAAGCTACTGAGACATTGAAGACTCCAAGGTATGTCAAGAAAAACCATCCTGAAGATCAAATTATTGGTGATGCAAGAAAAGGCATGATGACTATATCTAAAGTTAGAGATGAGATCTGTTTGATTTCTCAAGCTGAACCCAAGACTACTGATGAAGCATGTAAAGATGAATCTTGGACTAAAGACATGGAAGAAGAACTAGAGCAGATAAAGAAGAACAATACATGGGAGTTGGTTCCAAGACCTAAAAATAAGAATGTGATTGGAACTAAGTGGGTTTTTAGAAACAAAATGGATGAGGAAGGCATAGTGGTAAGAAAAAAGGCTAGAATGGTATGTAAAGGATACTCACAACAAGAAGGCATAGACTATGAAGAAACATTCACACTTGTTGCTATACTGGAAGCTGTGAGACTATTCCTTGTTTATGCTGCACATAAAGACTTCAAAGTGTATTAGATGGATGTGAAATATGCATTCTTGAAAGGTGACATAGAAGAAGAAGTGTACATTGAGTAACTTGATGGTTTTCCTTTGATAGATGATGAAAACATGGTTTGCATACTAAAGAAGGCACTGTATGGACTGAAACAAGCACCGAGAGCATGGTATGCAAGACTGGATAAACATCTACTTCATCTTGGTTTCAGAAAAGGTAATGCAGATAGTAATTTGTATTTAAGAACTGATGAAGATGGAATCTTAATTATAGAAGTTTTTGTTGATGATATCATTTTTGGAGGAAATGATAAAATGAGTAAGAAGTTTGCTAAAGAAATGGAGAATGAGTTTGAGATGTCAGTGATTGGTGAGATGCAATTTTTTATTTGTTTGCAAATTAATCAAAGTAAAAATGGCATATTTATATCTCAGATCGAGTAACTTAAGGAAATGCTGAAGAAATTTATAAAGGAAGATGGTAAACTTGTTGGTACACCCATGATAAGAGGGAACAAACTAACTAAAAGTGATGAGACTCAAAGTGTTGGGTAGACTAAGTACAGGTCAGTGATTGGAGGTCTACAATATTTGACACACAATAGACCAAATATTACCAATGTAGTTGGAATTGTGGCTAGATATTAGGAAGATCCTAAAGAAACACACTTTGCTACTATGAAAAGAATTTTTAGATATCTGAAAGGAACAGTAGAGTATGAATTATGGTATGAAAAATCTGATGATTTTACTTTGTAAGCTTTTACTGATGCTGATTGGGAAGGTAATGTGGATGACACAAAGAGCACAAGTGGTGGTGCATTTTTCCTTGGGAAGAGATTGGTTTCTTGGTTAAGAAAGAAGCAGAATTATATTTCTCAATCTACTGCTGAATCAGAATATGTAGCTGCTACAATTAATTGCACACAAGTTGTTTGGATTAAATAAATGCTAGAAGATATTGGAATAATTTTCAAGGAGTCAGTGGTTATTCATTGTGATAAAAAAAGTACAGTAAACATGTCAAAGAATCCTGTAATGCACTTAAAGACTAAACATATTTCTATCAAGTATCATTTCTTGAGGGAGAAGGTAGTTGCTAAGGAGATTAAACTAGAGTACATAAGCACAAAGGAACATATAACATATATATTTACTAAAACTTTGCCAAAAGATTCTTTTGAATACCTTAGAGGCATTCTTGGGGTGATGGCCCCTCCTAGTGGTAATTAAAATGATGCAAATATGCATCAGTCCAGTGGATCTCAGAGCTATATTATTCTCTGGACTTGATGTATGGATCTACTCCTTAGGGGGAGTGATCGTAGGAGACCACTATGGAGCACATTTGGGTGATCTTGCACCTAATTGGACATAAAGATTTGAAAAAGCTACTAAATACTATAGATGAGTTATGGCACCCTTTGCCATTGCTGCCAAAGGGGGAAGGAATCTATGAGAAAATCCCTACTATTTTGGGAAATTTATGTTGAGGATATTGAGAATATTGTATTGAGAGGGAGTAATTTTGGGTTGATGCATATGGATTTTCCCATATGTTTCTATCAATGCCAAAGGGGGAGATTGTTGGATGATATCAGTTTTGGTTATTGATCATGTTGTTGATATTCATGTTTTGTCACTGATGTCAACATATATTTCTATGGAGAAGACAAACAAACTAATTAACTGGAACGAGTGTACAGACACCATACGGCTGATTCAGAAGGATCAAAGTTGTATTTATGCAGAAGGCTGTGTCCTAACCTTACTCCTAAGGTCGCTTGACTTTATGTTACATTATGTGGATGTTATATTTTATTTAGTGAAGACTATTTTTCTGGACTGCAACTGTGATTCTGGACAAAGAAGGCCTCTGTGTTTTAGGTATATTTTATTGAGGAAGATGTTTTAGAAATTTTGAGCTTACAAATAGATAGCTGACATATGATAGTGAAATGGGTTGAGTTTAATTTCTATTTGGGTACTGATGACATCATCTGTGGCGTGTGTTCTGGAGAAGACCTATTTCCTGACTGACTTCAAACTTGTAACGTGTGGAAATTAATTATGAGAGTGGATTGCTGATCTAGAAGTATTTGTGATGAATTGTAAATATTTTATACTTTTTATAGGTACCATGTGTATCTTAGCAAGGGCTTATGTAATTATTTGTATCATGGGAAGCCTTAATTGGCCAAACTAGTTAATTATGTATTAGGAAAGCTTAACTGGCCGACCTAATGGGTTATTGTAAAAGGGTATATATGGGTGATCTTTTCATTTATGAAAAGTATGGTAGAGAAAGAGAAGAGCAGATATTTGTGAAGCTACAAAACTTGATTGCTGGATAGAGAGCAGTGTTGATACTTCATTGGAACTGATCAAGCGAAGATAGTTTCTATCAGATAACTCACTGGATTGTGTATTTGCTGTATACACTTGATGTGGATTGTAAATCCTTAAGGGTGAATTTAACCTTCTTTAGGAAGTGTGCCTTGGTAGTGAGCCTACTATTTCCTTTGACTCCTAACAGGGTCTATCTCCTAACAAGGACTGTGTACTATAATGTTGTAACAAGCTCCTAACAGGGCTAATATCTTTTAATAGGGATACTATACTCTCAATACATTATTTGTGGGTGTTAATTCCCACTAGGGTTTTACCTTTAACAGAGTTTCCTCATCAACAAATCTTGTGTTATGGTGTTGTTTATTACTATGTTATTATTTACATTTGCTGATATGGTTAATAAAGTTCAAAGTTTAGTAATCTATACTACAACTGATTCACCCCCCCTCTCATTTGTCTTGTAGACTGTTATTCCTAACAACTTATGCTTACCAAGTTATCAAAGTTTACATTACACAACCTTTTATGCCATAACCAAACATCATTATATTGTGCAAACAAGCATGTCTCATTAGCCAACACTTAGTAAATTATATTTAAGATCATCAACCCAATATACATTGTCACATCTGATCTTGTTAGTCTAATTAATTGATCCTTTCCCTTTAACAAGACATGGTGCATCATTACCAAATTTAACATAACCGCCATTACACTGATGTAGTGTCTCAAATTTATCTTTATCACCAGTCATGTAATGTTAACAACCACTGTAAATAATCCAACAGTCACCTTTACTCATATAAGAAATTAGTGTAGTTTTCTCATCATCATCAGAATCATCTTTCATAGAAACATACACAACTTCTATATCATTTTCATCAGAATTGTTAGAATCATTGTTAGAATCTTCTTTAGCTATATACAAGATTTCTTACCTTTGTCTTTGTAATCCTTATACCTTCTGAAGTCTTGGTCATCCTTTCTATCTTTGTACTTGTTTTCCCTTCCTTCATCTTTGTCATTCTTATCAGGACATCTAGCAGCAATATGACCAACTTTGTTACATGAAAAACATATGATAGGAAGTTTAACTTTGAATTTTCCTTTTCCTCTAGATATTGTTTTTGCCATGAGTGCTTCAAGTTCTTCTAGATCATCATCTGTGGTGTTGGTGTCACTGTTCACACATTTCTTTCCTTTCTTTGATTTGTTAAGGACCAACTAGGATCTGAATGCCGATTTAATAGCTTGTCAAGTGTAGTTATCAAAATTTGACACCTCAAATGCAGTAAGTCTACCTACCAGACTTTCCAAAGTCAGATTATTATTAGGAGTACATCTTAAATCTTGAATTGTAGAGACTCTAATAGCATATACAAGAAAAAGAGTACTGAATACCTTGCTCATAATGATTTTATCATCAATTGTTCCCTTAGCTCCTTTGATAGAATTTACCACTTCCTTTATCCTACCATAGTATTGAAGTATATTTTCTCCTTCTTGCATTTCTCTCAGCACATTTGTATCACCTCCATAGATGGTTTCTAGGGTATCCCACATTTGCTTCACAGTTTTGCAATCCTTTATGTCTTCAAACTCATGATAGTTCAGCGATGATGCAATCTCCAACATTGCTTGATTGTGTTCTTTCTTTTCTCCTAACTGTGCAGCTGTGATAGGTGCAGTGGGGGCTACATAAGTATTTTCAACATAGTACTTAGTTTAATCACCAATACCATCTAGATGCAACTTCATCAAACTTTTCCATGCAGGGAAGTTATCTTTGTTTAGCTTTGGTACCTCCTTCTTATACATCTTGATCTTTTGGTCCAAGTACCTTCAAACTATTTTCAAGAGACCAAAGCTCTGATACCAATTGTTAGATTGAATTTAGAATAATTGAGAGGGGGGTGAATTAGTTATCCTCAGGTATAGATGTTCCCATTAAAACTTTATACCAATTTGAACAACTCAGATCTGCTCGACAGTAATAACATAAAATAACAACATACATATGCAGTTCACTGTTCATATGTAATTAGCATGTAGAAACTTAACAGTAAAACTCAACATAAACATTCACACAAGTTGACACCATAATTTTAATGTGGAAACCCAATATGGGAAAAGCCACCAATAAAATGCTATCAAATTTTTGATCTTCTGAAGTGAGCTTTATTAGGAGCCAACCCTGTTAAAGGTTACAAAACACACTGCTAAATGTGACTTGGTTAATGGATTTAATCACCCTATTAGGAGTGGCCTTGTTAGAGGACTTAGAACATTCCACCTGAATGTCACCTTGCTAAAGGATTTATATAATGAATGTTAGGTCAACCTGGTTAAAGGATTTTGACTGATACAATGGTTAGAAAGTAATCAACAGGTGTGATATGATACATACAACTTAATTTGCAAATCCAGATCCAACTCATCTCTTATGCTAATTCAATGAGTGACCTTCATTCTCATTTCAATCTTCAAATCTGCTTGGAAATCCATCAATCACTCACTCTTGCAGCTCTCTACTTCTCTATTCATCCTTCTCTACTTAGATCATGCCAATCAGTCAATTAACTATGCAATCCTCTTGCATACTCTTCATTCATCATGAATAATCTCCTAAGGTTATCTTATACCTCTTCATCTAGGTCAGATAAATCTTTTGCCGCTTAATCAAGTTCATAGATCTTAGGTTAGGTTAGATCCAATGGATCTTTCCATCTTTACATGTAATTTACTTCTCCAAAGAAATAAAAAATTACATCTTTGATCCATGCATTAATTACAGTTACCAGTGCATTTACATAGTGTGGATCAAACATGCTTATCCTTTATTGACTTTACATATCCCAATAAAATAAATTATGTTAGCTAGAGATCTCAAATCTCAACAATTACCAAAATACTACTGCTCGACCAACACTATGTTCCTCAAAAATTTACTGGCGCTCGGTCATCACTAACTTTGCTCTGCATATACTGGCTCTCGACACAAACTATTCTTCAGTAAACTGTCATTTAAAGATAAACAACTCATTACTTTGCTAATGTGCCAACTGATCTAGTACCCTTGTGATTTCTCATAACTCAACCATTCCACTTGGTCTTCTTGTTAAATTTCCTTCATCAATCAATAGATATGGTACTTAAATAGATAGTAATAGTCTCACTAGTTAAGGTTTGACATCAATGTCAAAACAACAAATGTTTCCATTGTAGCTTTCCAACAATATGCATACATATATATACATATATATGCATGTACATATATACATAGATATACATACATATATGCATATACATACATATACATACATATATACATATACATAGATATGTATGATGTTATTGCTGTCATTGCATGCTTGCTACTATTTTTGATTAAGGTAACAATAGGTTTTGAAGGGTCCTCGAAACCTTTTACATAATAGCAGAAAGATAAATAGGAAACAACAAGAAAAAAAATGAGCTAACAAGCATGATGGAACACCAAGAAAGGGCTAAAATGTAGATAGATCTTTAGAGTTTAGAATAAAGCGAAAAATCACAAAAAGTAGAAAAAAATTCCTAGCAAACAAAGATCAAGAAACTTCCAACACCCAACAACTTCTAGCCAAGCAACTAAACATTTTCCATCTGGTCTTCTAGCATTTGAACTTCAACCATTTGAAGTTCCAGGTAGTGGATCAAATCCCTCAGCTTGGTAATATCTTTGGCGTGGATGTCAGTCTTCCTTTTTGTGCTTGAGCGTGTCCTAGTTCCAGGACCCCAGTTTGAATTTCTTGGGGGTCTTCATTCTCAATCTTAACCTTGTCATTGTAGTTACTCTTGAGAACATTTACAGAGAGTTCAAATTATCCACAAAGTTTTTCATTCCAATTTTGCTAATGTTAGCAAGTTTTTTCAGAAGTTCTTTGTTTTTGTTTATCTTATCAGTAATATTCTTAAGCCTATTATCTACCATAATGCTAATATTTTTATCCATGTTGTTAGCCTTATCAAACACATCATTTTGCTGATACATAAAAAAGTCATTGTGCATTTTGTCCACAATATCCTCCAGCAAAGAAATTCTATCTTCCATACTTTTATGGTTAGCTTTCATCTGGTTCATATCATCCTTAATACACTTATCCATATTGTAGCTATTCTCCACATTGTTTCTAGCCATTTGAAGGAAGGTGAGAGAAGCCATCCTTTTAACATTGACCTCCTTCTCATGGAGCTCATCATTAAGGCTTCTATTCTTCTAGTCGTTCTTCACCTCACCTTTATCACTCAGGGTTTCATGGCTATGCTCATCATTGACATCTTTAATAGTTTCTTCATCAGGGATAGTGGTCTCCTCTTCATTCATCCCAGAAACATCCATTTTCTCCTCCACATTATGGGGGATATGAAAATCTTGGTTCTGTTCCTCCACCTCAACATTTTTACCATCACTATTCTGACTATGGTTATTCTTATCCCCCGACTCCCTGTTAGAATCCTGATTATGCTTGCTACTGTTGTGCACCATATATTTTTATATATACACTATTTATTTCATTGAGACTATGACTAGCTTGGAATTTGTAATGTATTTTTTGTTATTGGATCAATGTTTCCATACTGTTGAGGTTGTAGATGCATTGAATCACCACTCCCATTCTTTTTTGATAGCATGCAATATTTGATCTCTCTTTATTTGTTTTGTTCTTGATATTCACTATGTGGTACTCCTCATTTATGATCATTTCATGAGGAAGTGTCTTGATGGCTCACGGGATGCAAGCGAGGGCATCATGCATTATTTATCAGCTCACTGTTTAATACTGGCATTATTTACATCTTTGCATTTGGAATGCTTGATGACCTGAGAGATTTGAGAGCTAGCGCATCATTGCTATTATCTTCAAGGCATTGTGTGAAGTGTTTGATCTCTTTTTATTTGTTTTTCTATTGATATTCACTATGTGGTACTCCCCATTTATGATCATTTCATGAAGAAAAACATGGTATCTTCTTTCCTTTATGCAGCATTCTTCTGAGTGCACATGTCCTATAGGATGCTTTTTCTTTCAGAAGTGCATGGCTTCACTATGCACATGTATAATTGTAGATGAGGATTAGTAATAGGATGTCATTCATTGCTTAGATATTTTTGATCTAACCCCCATCTCTCTTTTCTTTGCAGGTTTTGGATCATCATAGGAGCACACTTGATTCATACCCGAGTAAAAAATTCATCACTTCAGGCAATGTCTGGTACCCTTATTATTTATGTTCATCCTCTTACATGTTGGAATTATTGGAATGATGTACTGAAAGGGGAGGGGTGAGTCAATACCTCTAAATTTTTTTATGTGATTGGCACATTAACCTTTGTGTCATCAGATTTGTATATTCACCTATCTATCTGTTCATCTTTCTTTATGTATGTGAAATCATAACATAAGTTCTTTATCTGTGTAAACATTAAAGAAACATACATGAAAGTAAATAACACATAACAAAAGATATGATATCATAGAAAACTCCTGTTAGGAAGTAAAAACTGCGGTGGGGATGTCACCCACAAAAATTCACTATCTATAGATAAGAAGGGATCCGGTTAAGGCTTACAATTTGATCAATTCTGATGATCTACCCTGTTAGGAGTATTAGAGTAAAGACCTGTTAGGATCTACTTCTTTTGAAGCTTTAGCAACACCGTTAGGTGTACACTCTGTTAAAATATTTTTTAAGAACTGTTAAGTCCACCTTCTACTAAAGGATTTCTGATGTGATGCACTTGTTAGAATGAAACTACGTTATAAATGTTGATCTAATAGTATATGCAGCCTTTAATTGCTGATAATAGATCCTATAAATCTTACAATGTATATGTAATCACCTTGAGTGATTGAATGATACATTGTCTCTACTCGTCGGTAGCCTTATCTGTGTTCTTGAGAACTGATATGATCTGTTTCTGAACTTTGCATGAATTCACTTATGCTGCTTAGATGCTATTCATGGCTACAATCATTTATCAACTAATTACCTATTACAAATGATTGAACATCTATATATACTAGTTTCTAGGTCCATTCTTGATTCACACTTTTCAAATTAACTCTAGATCCAAGGTTTACAACTTGACCTTGATCTTTAGTTAGTTATGTTTTAGATCCATTAGGATACTTTAAAACATTTACAATATACTTGCTTCACCCTCAAGTAATGATTTAAAACAAATTAAAAATCTATAAATAGAATTACAATATTTTATCTGACGTGGAAAGTTAGATCCACTTTTTGTGGGTTCTGTAACTGACTGTCGGTTTTGATGGTTGGGCTACTCTATCAGTCTGTTGGGTTTCTTTCATTCTTTGCTCTATTGGTCTTCTTCTCCATCGGTGTCCCTATTTTGAAATGTTCATCAGGTTTCTTTCCTTTTCTGCTTTGTTAGCGATGTTCACAAAACTGTACCATCCGTGATGTCCTTTATGCTTTGTCGTTGGTTCAGCACTTGTCAGTGTTCGTCGGGCAATTCTATACTTAGCATTTTCATGTCAAGCATTGTCATCTTGTCAGTTATGCAGTGTACAGTCTATTGGGTATGCCTATACCGATGACCTTTATCATTTTTTTCACTTATGTATAGTAATGGAAAAACTTTATGTCGTCAATCTCCCCCTTTGACATTAGTATCAAAAACTCATATGTGCAACATACTTAATGTATTAGTATGTGAACTTGTGTATACTTCATCCTTAGTCATTTTTCTTTTAGTCATGAAATGACTCCCCCTATGCATATGCCGCTAAGTGTAAGTTTATGTACATATGATTGCCTTTCCTTTTTTCTTTTTTTGATATTTGATATAGTCTACATATCTATTTTTACATATTCATGTTGTACATACAACATACATATCCTTTTCTCTTTCTGCTAATTTAGTATATTGTACATATGTACTATTCATTCCTCCTTTTTTGACAATAAAGGCAAAGGTACTTACAACTTGTCAAAAATGTGTGAGTGTGAGGCTTTGATTTCCTCCATCATCTTCTCCCATTTCTCCTTCAAATTTTATAGATCCATGTGCTCAGGTGATATCCTCACATGCATATCATAGATGTTGTCTACCACAGACATCTTTCGGGTTGAGATTAGATTCCTTGCATCTATAATGTGTTGTTGCAAAGTGGTGAGGTTTGGCAATATGTGAGCCTGCAAATCAGTAACCTCATTCTTAAACCATGTCTCTGCATCCCATATTTCTTTCCTTAACCTATTTACCTCTATGATCTTGTCATGATGCAACTTTATTGTATTTGCATCAGAGGTTAAACTTTGTGCACTTGCTGTCAGATCTGAATATAGCTGGGATAGCTTTTCACTATTCTCTTTTGTAAAATTTTCAAGTGTGCACATTTGTTGAACCAATGTAATAGCTTCTGCAATCATAGGTTCTAATTGACTTTGTAATTCAGAGAGCTTTACCTTGTTCTATGCCACTTCTTGGCTGATCTTCTAAACTAGTTTGTGTTGATACTTCTTCTCTGCCCATTCTTCCATTGCCTGCTCTTCATCTACACTTTGAGTAGTGATGGCGAAGAATTGCAATTTGTTCTATTAATGATATTTCATCTTCAACTTTTGTATCAGGAACAAGTTGATGCAGTATATCCCTAGCTTTGTCAAGTGTTTGGGCTTCCCTATGCACCTTTCTCATTTTCTCCTGTATGGCTTTTCTTTGACATATCACTCCAAACTTTTGAAGTGTTTCAGTATCCAAAGTAGATACATCCCACTTGGGTATTTCAATTACCTCATCAAGTGTTACAGCCAAGATGTCTTTCTTCATTACTTTCTTCTTCTTCTTATTTGGTTGAGAGACAGATTGGTGAACCACCATTTGTAAATCTTGAGATTGGATTGATTTGGTAGGTGAAGGTTGAGAAGATGAAGCTTCTTGTTGCTTCTATTCAGAGTCCACCTGTTGCTTATGTGAATACATCTCTTCATTGGCCTTGGGTGTATCAATAGATTTTTCTTCCTTTTCCTTCATGTTATCATCTTGCTTAACTTCTTCACTCTTTTATTTCTCTTCATCCTTTCTCAATGTTTCATCTTTGTTAATATCTTCTCCTTTGTCTTTTTCAGTAGACAATTTTTTCTGAGTGTCAATTGCATCCTTCATCTCTATGTTTGTATCTTTTTGAGTGTCTGATGCATCTTTATTTTATTCATTAGCCATGTCCTTTGGTATATCATCATCTTTCTTAGATGATTTCTCTTGACTTGAACCAATATAAATATCTTATATCAATATTTTCATGTTGGTCGGTGTATTTACCTCTACAGTGTCAGTAAGTGTGTCTTGTCCATCAGTATCACCTTGTGTAATAGTGACATCTTCATCTTTTTGCACTTCTTCTGTAGGGTCTTTTCCTGTAGTGTCATTAATGATATTATCCAACCATGTTTCATCATTGACATCCTCATTTATGTTACCTTTTATTATCAGTTCTTCTTTGGTAACCTCTGCTTCATCATCCAAGTCAATATGAGTTGGGCTTGGCAGAATTTGGCTTTCTTCACTCTGAGTTTTGTCAAGAGTAGTGTCGGGCCATACCTCATCTACAACTTCAATATGTTTGTGGCTTGTTGTATCACTCTCTTCTCTATCCAATTCAACTGATGAATCATTTTGTGCATCTTTAATGATGATATGTTCTTTCTCCAGGCTAGCTTCCTTAGTGGGTTTTTTGAGTATTTTGCACCACTTCTTAATGCTTTCCTGATCTAGCTCAATCAGATTGCCTTTGAGAAATTTGTATGGTATCATTTTGGGTGAGAACTCCTTTTCATACTTTTTCATCATTTCATTTATCTCTTCCTTCTTTGAATCATAAGGCATAAGAGTAACAAGTACTCTTTCTCTTATCTCTTTTCCCTGGTGAAGTGAAAATGTCCATCTTGTAAACAATCTTTCTATTAGTTCCTTGGGTACTTAATATTCCATGAATTGAAGTGGAACATAATGGTGTTTGCACATTTTAGCTATTATAGCTTCTTCAATTTTGTTTTGATCCTTTAGATCAAATTTCAATCATTTCCTAATGTTAGGATCTGAAATAGATTGTGATTATGAAATGTTCTTACATATTTCATCAATGGTTGTAGGGGTCAGGGGTTATTTCCCTTTTTGTACTTCTATGTCAGCTTCATCCATAGTTGAGTCATCTAGATATCCTATTGTTCTATTTAACTTCCTCCTTTTGGTTTTTTTCCCCATTGGTGAGACTGGTTTCCTCTTGTAGGTTCTCACTCTTCCTTTCTTTAATGGTGAAGGAGTTGTTTCCTTTACTATTTTGCTTCTTGTTCTTGAAGTGGTTGTTGTCCTTGATTTATTAGGTGGAGGAGGAGGTGGTGAATCTGACTATGTATCCTCTAAATCCCTCTTTTCTATATCTTCACTGATAGGTGACTGGCCCTCAGTTTCTTCCTCCTTTCCTTCTATTTCCTCTTCACCTTCTTTAGTAGCTTCCAATTTCTTTGTTAGAACCTTTATCATTTTTTTCTTTTTGTTGACAACTTTCTTTACAACAAGATCTGATTTTATTTTTGGTTTGGCTTCTTCATAAGTGCCAAATCTTTCTTTCTTGTTTTCCACTGGTTCATTCAATAGTGCCTAGATGCACTTAGTAGCTTGTCCTATTTTCATCTCATAATCTAATGGTGATGGCCAAGATTTTCTAGGTACTACTGGTTTGATATAGGTAAAATTAGTATCTACCATAAAACATATGTCATCCTTGTGTTCTTCTATCCAACTCTCAGGTATCCTTGTTCTAGCTTGCATCTTTTTGTTAAATCATTTGAAATACTCATTCATTAAGTCATTAAAATCTATACCTAATGATTATATGTGCTCACATATCTGTATGGTGACTAGTTTTCTTGTGTCCCATACTACTTTGCCTATGGAAGGAAAGTATTCTTCAAAGTAAAAGAATATGCACATAATAAGAGAACCAAACTTACAAGTTTTTTTCCTTGATGACCTTATGGTGTTCATGTTCTCCTCAAGTTGATTTAACAATATTTCTACAAGATCCATCTTGTCTCCTAGTTTGATGAACTTGTAGGCTGTGCTCATAGCAGTGCTTGCTATGTTGTTCATTCTACTGGCCTGAAAGATTTTGTATCCTACCACACATGCACCAAACTTGAGTTCCTCATCGGTGATGGTGCTAACCTTGAGACCTCTTTTGTCTGATTTTTCACCTGTTAGCTTTTCTACTTCCTTCATGGATGGGTGCTTATGAGATTTTGGCTTGTTGGTTGTGGGATACCCAGTAACCGCAAGAATAACATCTTTTGTTATTCATTTAGGCTCATCATTCCACAATGTCTCATTATGCATTCTGCTAAGAACTATCTGTATCCATTCTATCTTAAAAACCCTAGGAAAGTGTAATGCATTTTTCAGACCTTTCACATCCAGATGCTTGTACTCTTCTTTCAGGTTTCCAGTTTCATCACATAGTGCCTTATAGGAATTGTCTAGTTCTAGATCTCCTAATTGCAAAAGCTTGAAATGTATATAGGACCTTATGTCCTCTACTAGCAAAACCCTAGGCGGGATTCTGGAGAATGCTCTAGAATCATCAGGTTGCAATGCAATTTATGGGTGTAACTTGTATTTAGGTTCAACACAAGTACTATTGCTAATAAGATTAATCATTTTCTTCTTATCCTCTTTCAATTTTGCTGTTCTTGAAGTAGATGCCATCATATTTTGAAATTTAGGGCTTTCTATAATTTAAATAGTGCGGTCGGTGATTGTAGGTACTTACTGAATCTTTGTGATCACTCGTGAATCTTTTGAGTCATGTTTGAATCTTGCTAAGGTTGCACTTCAATCTGTTCTTCAATTTCTCTACTTAGCTATGCTTTGTTGCTCATAAATCATGAGTGCAAAATGAGTTCTTCCATTGCGCTTTTATAACTTTTGTGCCCTAAGTTGTCATTAATGCCTAACAAATCGTCGATATACAAAGACTGAGTTCATTGGTTGAGGCATAAATAACATCTTCAGTGTAGGTGCAGATTTTTGGGGTAGCTAGTAGCTTTGGTGATTTCACCGATGATTGTCTATAAAATGATGATGACAACTTCTGTCAGCTCAAAGATCACCGATGTCTGTCGGTTACACTTATTGACTTGGCTTTTGTGTAATGCCCGATACATTGCAGTAAGTAGTATCAACTTTACTGTGTGTGTTCACCGATGCTTATTTATACCCATTAACTGATGGAATTTTTTTTCAATAATATTACAAGTAACAGTATATTGCATCTTCAATAATGCTAATTTTTTCAATATGATCAATGTGTAATGGAACTGATGCATAATATAAATTTTCATAATGCAGTTCCATACTTGTGCAACTTAGTTGGGAATGGTGATGCCACCAGATCCATTGGATGGGGTGTCATCACTTGCATTGCTTGTTCCAACACCTTTAGTGTTTGTAGCTTTTATCTACATCTTGTTTATCATATTCTTGATGTCGTCAATGGTGTTTCCATTGGGATAAGTGCTTGTGTCTGTTAGTCGGTCTTTGCAATCTTTTACCACATTTCCAACCTTATGACAGTGGAAAAATGCCATACCTGGATTGGTCCATCCTCTTGGTCTTCTATTTCATTTTCTCATACAGTTGGTAGAAATATGACCATACCTTCCACATGTTGTGCAATTCACCCATGTGTTATAATCCCAAACATATGATTTACCGATTCTTGTCAGTTTATAGCCATTATTTGGTTCTTTTGGTGTCCATGCTTTCTTGTTCATTTTCCAACATTCCTGATGTGTATGTCCATTCATTTTGTAGGTAGGACAGTAATTTTCCATGTAGGTTTCCTTCTTTGGATTTTTCACCTTGGATCTACAATCATGTGCCTTGTGTCCTTTCTTTTGACATTTATAACAATTACCAATGAAAGTAGATTGTGATTGAGGAATACCTTTCATTTTGTTTCTGCAAATGTTTGAGGTGTGGCCTGGTTTTCCATAGTGATTGCATGATAGATTCTTAGTTCTTGGAGTTGCATAAACATTCCTTTGATTTGATTGATTAGATGATTCTCCATTGTCGGTGTACCCTATACCTATGTAGTTGTTGACTCTTCTTTGTCCGTCAAGAAAATCATCCATTATTTTATTGCTATCTTCAGCTTTCTTGATTAATTCATTGTGCTAATTCTGAATTTTGACTTCATGCTTTAGCTTTTCATTTTATTCTCTCAGCTCACCGATGATCTGTATTCTTTCAATGAGTTCAGTATTTAATCTGTTTGCTTCTTGACTCATAAGAATAATCTGATTGGTAATCTCATGGTGATGATCAGTAAGTCTTTGAATCTCTGATTCTTTTTCTTGTAGCTTCTCTATAATTTTCCTCCTATCATCAATAGACAATGTTCTCTCTGATTCAGCTTTTCTTGAATCATTCATGACATCAATCATTTTTACCATCTGATTCTCTTGACCGATTTTCAGCATCTTGATTTTCTTTCTCAGATGTAGATTTACCTCTTGTAGACTTGTAATTTCTTCTACCGACGTGTCTGATGCTTTGCTTGTTGTTGATTTAGCTGAGTTGAAGTAATCTGGGATCTCCTCTTCTTGATAATATTTCTCATTAAGCCTAGTTTCCATAGTATTTCTTTCATCAAGCAACTTGCTCATTCTTATTCTTGTCTCTTTGCACTGCTCATAGTAAATCTAAATTTTTAACTGCTCATTCTCAATAGTCTTGTCCAGTCTATACTTTTCCATTGTCTTGGTCTTTTCTCTTAAGTCTTTAAGATTTTCAAGAAAGAGACTTAGCTCTGATACCAATTGTTTGAATTACTAGAATGATGTACTGAGAGGGGAGGGGTGAATCGGTACCTCTAAAACATTTTATGTGATTGGCCCATTAACCTTTGTGTCATCATATTTGTATATTCACCTATCTATCTGTTCATCTTTCTTTATGTATGTGAAATCATAACATAAGTTATTTATATGTGTAAACATTCAAGAAACATACATGAAAGTAAATAACACATAAAAAAAGATATGATATCGCAGAAAACTCCTGTTAGGAAGTAAAAAATGCGGAGAAGGGAGCCAGTTAAGGCTTACAATTTGATCACTTTTGATGATCTACCTTGTTAGGAGTATTAGAGTGGAGACCTATTAGGATCTACTTCATTTGAATCTTTAGCAACACCGTTAGGTGTGCACTCTGTTAAGAGATTTGTCAAGAACTTTTAAGTCCGCCTTCTACCAAAGGATTTCTGATGTGATGCACTTGTTAGAATGCAACTACATTATAAATGTTGATCTGATAGTATATGCAATCTATAATTTCTGATAACAGATCCTATAAAGCTTACAATGTATATGTAATCACCTTGAGTGATTGAATGATACCTTGTCTCTGCTCGTCGGTAGCCTTGTATGTGTTCTTGAGAACTGATATGATCTGTTTCTAAACTTTGCATGAATTCACTTCTACTGCTTAGATTCTCTTCATAGCTACTATCATTTATCAACTCCTTACCTATTACAAATGATTGAACATCTATATATACTAGTTTCTAGGTCCATTCTTGATTCATTCTTTTCAAATTAACTTTAGATCCAAGGATTACAACTTGACCTTGATCTTTAGTTAGTTATGTTTTAGATCTGCTAGGATGCTTTAAAACATTTAAAATATACTTGCTTGAACCTCAAGTAATGATTTAAAACAAATTAAAACTCTATAAATATAATTACAATGTTTTATCTAACGTGGAAAGTTAGATCCACTTTTTGTAGGTTCTGTAACTGACTGTCGGTTATGATGGTCGGGTTGCTCTGTCAGTCTGTCGGGTTTCTTTCATTATTTGCTCTGTCAGTCTTCTACTCCGTTGGTTTCCCTATTTTGAACTATTCATCAGGTTTCTTTCCTTTTCTTCTCTGTCGGTGATGTTCACAAAACTGTACCATCGGTGATGTCCTTTATGCTTTGTCATCGGTTCAACACTTGTCAGTGTTCGTCGGGAAATTCTATACTTAGCATTTTCATGTCAAGCATTGTCATCTTGTCGGTTATGCAGTGTGCTATCTGTCAGGTATGCCTATACCAATGACCTTTATCATGTTTTCACTTAAGCATACTAATGGAAAAACTTAATGTCATCTTTATGTATGCCTGTACTACTTGAATTTTTTATAATAGACGAGCATTATGAAATGTTATTGTTATCATTGTATGCTTGCTGTTGTTGTGCACCATATATTGTTTTATACACTATTTATTTTATTGAGACCGCGAGCTTGGAATTTGTATTGTATTTTATGTTATAGGATCAATGTATTTTTCCCTTGAGCTCAGACATCATGCAATGTTATTTTTGTCATTGTATGCTTGTTGTTGTTGTTGTTGTTGTTGTGCACCATATATTGTTTTATACACTATTTATTTCATTGAGACCGTGAGCATGGCATTTGTAATGTATTTTCTGTTATTGGATTAATGTATTTTTCCCTTGAGCTTGGGAATCATGCAATGTTATTGCTATCATTGTATACTTGCTGCAGTTGTGTGCACAATATATTGTGTTATACACTATTTAATTCATTGAGACCGTGAGCTTGGAATTTGTAATGTATTTGTTGTTATTGGATCAATGTATTTTGCCCACTTATTCATTATGTTTACATACTTATTCACTATTTTCATTATTGTTACTTTGTTTTAGGTCTTCTCAATGGATAGAACATTTGGTATTGAATGTTTTCATTTGGAATCTTTAGAAGAATAGTGCTCCATATTATTTAATGTGCCTGATGATGACATCAAACATGCTATTCTCTACCTCTTGAAACATAATATTGCTAGCTCGCATGTACACGATGGGGTGATCTATAAACTAGTATTTTCTACTCTCTTTGAAGTTACCGGTCAGTTTGAATGGGTCTTGAAGGTGGTTAACCATGTGGTTGTTTCCAACAATTCAAAAAAAGTTGCGCAGGGGATTCAGACCATCAATCCAAATGTTATCTCTGGCAGGCTTGGCTCAATTTTTGATAATAGAGCTGACTTTGGAAATAAAATGGTGGAGGCGTGGGAGGTGTTGAAGCAATCTTGTGCTAATGCTGACTATATTTCTATGAGTATCTTCCATGGTCAAAATGAATATTTTTTCACTTGTGACAATAAGAATGTTATGATGGACTACTTCTTTGGAGTTGGCATTTTTGTCAACAAACTAGGCCATCTTTGTAAATTTTTTTGTTGATACATGTTCTTCATCATTACAAAAACTTATCTAGCTAATGATATTCCTATCTGGATTCAAAAACTTATGTAAATCTGATTATCAAAACTTTTCATTATCTTGTGATATTTCTATCTGGATTCAAGTGTATAGTTTTTTGAGTCAAAATCATTGACTCATGTTTCATCCATGAATTTGACATGCACAAATTTCTTATCATGTATAAAACAATATATGGTGCACAATAGTAGCAAGCATGCAATGACATCAATAACATCATACATAGATATGTATATATATGTATGTATATATATATGTATATATGTACATATATGTATATGTATATATATGTATATGTATATATATATGTATATGTATGTATATGCATATGTATATGTATATGTATATGTATATGTATGTACTATGTACTATGTGGTACTCCCTGTTGATGGTCATTTCATGAGGAAATATCTTGATGGCTCGCATGCTGCAAGCTAGGGCATCATGCATTGTGTATGAGCTCACTGTTTAATACTGGCATTGTTTACATCTTTGCATTTGGAATGCTTGATGCCATTATTTTGTTCTTTTGTTCTTCATGGACCATTCTTTTTTATACCCGACTACATCTCCTATTAAAATTTCATCAAAACTTTTCATTATCT
>MU223581.1:515941-528398 GCA_018584345.1 Thuja plicata
TTTGGTTAAAATGAATCATAGTTGAATCATAGTTGTTACTTTGCATCTTTCATAGCTTCAATCTTGCATAGTTAGCATATCATCTTCATAAGCTTAGAATATCATCTTGAAGAAGATTTGAGACTAGCTCCTCATACTAGCTCTTGAATCTCTCTTCTTTATTATCAAATCTTGCATTGCATTGGGATCCATTGCATTTTGTGTGTTTGAGAGAGCACACCTACAATCATTCAAAAGAGCAAATCAAAATAAGTGGAATAGGGTGCAATTTACTTGTTTTTAAGCTCAATCTGATGTTATGATGGAGTCTTGTTGGTTTCTTGTTCATTATATGATTTATATGTGCTAATCCACTAACATTTTATGTTTGAGCTTGCTCCCAATAGATTGAAGGTTTTACCATACTACATTCTAGCACGCCCAGTGGGACCCATGTCCCTAAAATTTTCTAACTTCTTATCTTTCTTTCTTCAAAATTTTCCCAGCACGCAGATCAGCGCCTGCATTTTATACAGAGGCATCTTCACAAAGGTCAATTTTCTAGGAACCACCATTTTGTGTCTTTGCAGAACCAACATCTGTGACTTGAATTGGCATCTCCACTTGGCCTTGTTAATTTTGAGATTTTTCCAAAACATCAACTGTTATTTATCAAGATTTTTTGTTTTCCAACTGCTTTTTAATATTTTAGCTTTCTATTTTTTAGTAGAGATCAATCTAACAAGCAATTATAATGCTAAAATTTTACTAAGGGAACAAATCTTGATAATATATTAAAGAACACTAGCTTTTAGTTGTTTGGATAATCTCAAATGGGTAAATTTGATCAGATTAAAGACTAAAAAGAAGGAAAAATTAACTTTGTTTGTTGTCTCTTGCTATCTTTTTGTGCTTGTAGGTACAACAACATTTGCATAAACATTGGTTCATGAACTAGTATCTGCAATTCACAAACTGACATTTTTGTTTAACTGGCATTTGCATTTCACAAATCGGCGTCTCTGACTGGTATAGAAACTTACTGGTTTTCTGTGTTTCTGGCCTATTTTTCTGCATTTTGTCATTTTTAGGCTAAAACAAGAACCAGTGTTTGTGCCTTGAATCAGCGTTTGTGCTCTGTCAAATTTTTTTTGATCATTTTCTAACAATTGTCTAGTGGATTTTTGTATTTTTAATGCTTTCCAAAGGGTTAAATTGAAACTACAGATCAGTTGTTTTGTAGCACCGCTTGTCAAAGACACAAATTCAAAACTTCTCACGTTTTTCTTGCAGGTTGCTTCAAATAAAAAATTGACCAAACGATCGTGTTTACATGTTAATTTTTTTTAGGCACATAGACTAATTAGTTAGATTTTTTTGTCTAATCCAAGTGTTAGGGGATTATTCTCTCTTCCCTTTTGGGAAGATAAAAAACCTAGACACACTTACTTTGTGTTAAACAATTGAATCTTTTGGGAAAAGAACAAAGCTTTGTCTTGCATGTCTGGGAGAAAACAACATTGGGTAGGAGAGTATGCTCTTTTCCCCTTGTGGAAAATCATAAATCTAGACCCCTCTTGTTGCCAATCCATGCTTTTTAAATTAATCCTTTAGATGGGCCTTCCGATCAAGGAAAAAATCTCCTGGGAATGACCCACGTTTGAACAAGGTGTAAGCCACACCACTCTAACTCACGTTAATAAAATTTACGCTTTGGGGTTAAAGCCTCAGTAGTTAATTGGAATTGGAGCTGATACTCGGCTCTCATCTAACTTAAGTGTGGCCTCACAGTCTCAATCATGTTTACGTGACCACTTTTGTCAAGACGCTCTATGGGGTTATACGCTTGAATCGTGCTTGCGCGGACATAGAGGATACAATCAAATGGAGACACTTACTAAAAAATCTAGGCATAGAAGCTACCCGATTCACCTCTGAATAGTGACTTATTATAGTGCGAGGGGAGGGAAGAATCTCCCCCCAAGATCGCCATCATATGTGTCCCAAGGTATTGTGTTGCGAAAGAGATCTTCGTAGCACGACAACAATACCTGGAAAAAGGCAAAAACATGGGCGCCCTTTCGGGGGTGACACTGTTGTGTGAGTTGATGAACTACCAAGCAATGGGTCTATAATATTTCATTGAAGCTAATTCTTTAGGTAGATGTGTGCTTGAAGTGTTTGAAAAACATTTGCAAAATCCAAAAATACAAACATAATACCCAACATTCAAATTTGTCACGTGCTTGTATCCTTCAAGGTTGCTTTGTCCCTTGTTAGATTGTTTTTAGACACATGCTTTTTCTTTTCTAGTTTGACTATGTTGAAATTGGTTCTTGCGATGGAACAAATCTATTGAAAATCAGAACGAGATCAAACTTTTGCTAAATTATCAAGACAATGTCCCTTTGCAAAGATTACCTTGAGCTCTAATTTTTAGAATCTGGTCTTTTATGAGATATATCCTAAAACCTCTAGCTATTCATCCAAGATCAGATCTATTTATAGGACATGACCGATTCCAAGAAGCATAAGAAGGTAAAAATTCCGTTACCACCCGTGCAAAGAGAATAGAGAAACACAACCCGAGAGGCTACCAACTACCAACACATCATTGATACCATCAAACAAGAGATTCATAAATGGGAATAATTTGACAAAGTGATCTACAACAACAAGGTTGCTCATTTCATGGGCAAATATCATCTAAACTCTACTTTTGTTGGATTTGAGTAATATGACTAGTCAGTTTACAACGACAAATGAAAGTTCTTTCTCTTCTTAAGCTCACTTAGCTTGCATTTTAGGACCTCCCTTAGGTTTTCATCTTTAGAAACACATCACACACTCATCCTAGCATGATCCTACATTAATCCAATCAATCCTAATCAACCTAGCGTCATCATAATAATCATCCAGAGCATCCTTGATGACATATGTCACTTGGTATTGCATCCCATTTTGAGTTGCTTAGAGCCTACATCTTAATCAAACCCCATCCTTGAATGCCCTTAAACTAAGCATTGTTTAGGATAATCCCCTTTGTCTTTTGCAACCTCATCACCTTGATCAAAAGGTTGGTTTGCATTAAAAAAGAATCTCGTCTGCTAAAGACCACAAGTCTATCTTAGGTAGACAATCATATCCACTTGATCTTACATTAGGGAAAGCAACCCTTAATCCATGCCTACACCAAGTTATCCTTAGTCCTTAGGAGCATATTCATCATCCTAAATGCATCCTAATCCTAGCATCATCATCCTTAGCTTCCTAGGCATATCCTTGCATTACATATTGCATCTCATATCCCCATAGGATAGTCATTTCATGCCACCTATCACACAAGTGACTAAGAAGAGGAAGAACATGGATCCTAATCTTACTACTAGTTCATCTAATCCCACGATTGACAACACCAATGTCATGGTTACTTATGCGCCTCAGCCCAACAAGTGAATTGAGTACATCTGGGTAGACACTAATGAGACTCCCACCCTGAGTACCGTGGAAACATTTATCAACCATCTAGCGCATGTCCACATGGTAAAATCCATGAGTGGATGCAATAGCAATTAGGTACCCTTGGACATTCAACAACAAGGACTTCAAATCCCACCTTGGATTATACACACACTTGTCACATGACCTATGGCACTTCTAGGGGAACATTATCCTCCCACTAGAAATGAAGCTTGTGACACACTTCAAGGAGCCCTATAGGTGGGAACTCTTATCGTGCAAGTAGTCCATCCGTCCATTCCACCCTCCATCATGCACACAACACCTTCATCTACCTCAGGAGCCCTGCCTCTAGATGCAACATCAGCAACACAAACAATACCCCTATCACTATGCAGGCACCTCCTCAAGCCACAGTTGCTCCTTTTTCACAAGAAATCCCAACATTTTTTGCACACTTTCCACCACCACCGGTCAACACTCAACAAACCACCATTCCACCCATTCCTACTCAGCCTATTCAGAGTGCAATGACCAGTTTGCAGCATCAAAGCACCCAAGTCTCCATGCCTATTTTGCCTTTCTTCACCAAACGCATGCCACCTAGCAATGCCTATAACCAACCCTTATTTCCACAAGGGTCCACTTTTCTCGCTCCACCAGCAATGCAATCACAATGTATTCCATCATTTCTACCTCAAATGCTATTCAACCCAAATCCCCCCATGCAACAACCATCTATAAATCCCTTCATCATACCCCAAATTCCCATCCAACCTATCCAACAACAACAACAACGAATCCAACAACAATCTATCCAACCACAACAACAACCAATCCAACAACAACCAATCGAGAAACATCAACAACCAATCCAACAATAGCAACAACCTATTTAGCAACAATAATCCATCCAACAACCATCCCAGGAACAACAACTGCAACAGAAAATCACCAATCCATTCACATCCCAAGCACAACAGAAACAAATCAACCCCTTCATAGCTGCATAACTCACCATCCAAACTATGCAGTAGCTGCAAGCACAAATATAGGGGAAAATACCCTCATAGGATAACCACTATAATAGTTTGTTAATCCTTTCATCCAATCCATGCAGCAACAACAAACTCCTTCCAGCAACTACCAAGCCATGCCATCTTCCACTACATCACAAACCATTCCACCTCCACAGCAATTTAGTTTTCCCACTGGGGGCATTCCACCACAAAACCCTTATCATCCACACCATACAAGTGCACAACATTCTCATCCCACCTATCTAACACTGCAGTAAATACAAGCATATTTCTAGTAGTTGCAACAATCTTATCAAGCACCGACACCTCCTCCACTGCAATATTCCCCTCAACTGCAGCTTCCACCACAATAGCCCATATACGTTGACCAGAAACCATCATATCAAACACCATAGTATCCCCCATAGAATCCTCCATATTCACCATTTGATTGGTATCAGATTGAAGGATCCAATGCAATCACGGTCAACAATCCTCCCCCACCGATCAATCATGAATGGGAAGAAATGAAGAATGCTCTCAAAGAGCTAAAGGTAGGGACCAAAACTAAGACATTCAAGTTTGATGAAGTGTGTCCTTATCCATTTGATCTATCTATCACTGCTATACCCTTCCCCAAGAACTTTGAGACCCCAAAATTTGATAAATATCGGGGGAAGGGAGATCCTGTGAGTCACGTGAAGGAATTCTACATGGCCTGCCAAGAAGTGGCCTATAGTAATAATTTCCTCATGAGACTATTTCCCAAAAGCTTAGGAGGAACTGCTCTTGAGTGGTTCTACAAAATCCCCTATGGCATAGTCTCTACTTTCACTGAATTATCTGAAAAATTTGTGGCCCAGTACACACATAATGTTGAAAATGAGCTCTCACTCAATATATGCAATTCTAAACAAAAGGGAGGAGAAAGCCTAGCCGATTACCTTCAAGAATGGTAAGGGCTTACTACAAGGTTGTCTTATCAACCCCCCAAGCAACACCTTATCAAAATCTTCATCAACAACCTTCATCCCAAGCTTGCCTATCACATGTGCATGAACTGTATACAAACTTATCATGACATTAGAATCAAAGGCATGGATCTTGACTGAGGTCTTGTAGAAGAGGGTGCCATCGAGCACTACAAAGAATATTAGCCTGACAAACATAACAATGATTGATCATGATACTGGAACAAGAACAAGAACACGGTAACAGATGGAGACACTGACACCAAACATGTTCAGGTTGTTGTAGCCAGTCCTAATACAACCAATCAAACCTATCAGCCAACACAACTAGTCTATCCACAACCTCCTCCCATGTATCAACACCCCGCTCCCATGTATCCCCAACCAACATATCAACAAAACATGCACCCTCAAGGTGCACCTATTTATCCCCCTCCAGGGACATCATATCAACACAACTACCAAGGTCCTACAAATCAAACAAATGCTATATCAGTCCCACATGGACAACAAAGGCCTCACACTTCAAATGCACCACAATGCACATTTACCCCTTTGGGTGAACCCATAGATGTCATCTTCCGCAAAATGGTGCAAGCCAACCAAGTTGTGTATCCAAAGACGCAACCATTTTATGACTCAACACCAAAACCAACTTGGTATAAAGACAACGAGTGCTGTGATTACCATCATGTTAAGGGACACACTACCCTCAAATGCATGAAGTTGAAATACTATATTCAGGATCTCACTGACTGCAAGGAGATTGAAGTGGACTCTCTTGCCCAACCATCACCAAATGCAGGCCTTAAAATTTATCAAAATGCATTTCCTACACACACTTTAGGTAAAGGCCCAAGCAATCCTACTCAATCCTCCAATAAGGGGAAGCGTAAGCAAGGAGAAAATACCGACAGAAAATATTATGCAAATGCCTATATCAACTATGATAATCTCATTGGCTGCATATCCCAAGTCTAGTCCTCTGTCAATGTCATGCATGTCAAGGGTGCTAATAACCAAAGCGCAATCACCACTCATAGAGGTAGCATAACAGTTGCAAGTTCCAGTCCCACCCCATCTGCTAGGACCCAATACAACATTTTGGAACACCTAGGGAATACTCTAGCCCAAATTGCCATCCTAGATATCCTCCGCACCTCACCCACCTATCAAGAGATCCTTAATAAAGCCCTACAAGAATCCCATGTTCCCAATGACATCAACCTCATCAAATTCCAGAACCTTGTCGGACACCTGTCTGCATCTTGTGGGGTCTCTTTTAAATCAATAGACATGCCCTTAGAAGAACCTGATCATAATCTCCCACTTTGTATTGCTGTCATGGTTAAAGATTTTGCCATCAAACAGGTCATGATAGATAATGGTTCAGACCTAAACCTGTGTACTCTAAAATTATAAAATAGTTGGGTTGCACTAAAGCTGATATAACAAATGATGTCATCATAATAAAGGCATATGACAATCTGGAGCATACTTCTGAAGGCACCATATCATTGCCCATTCAAGTGGGTTCAGTTATCCAAGATACATTATATCATGTTGTTGATCTTGACCTTCCCTTCAACATCCTCCTTTGACACCCATGGATTCATTCTATGCAAGCCATCCCCTCCACCTACCATCAGTGCATCAAATTACCATATAATGGCAGTGAGATTACCATCTGTGTAGATCCCAAGCCCTTCGCATACTATAATGCATTGGAAACATCATTTCCACATTCCAATCACTGTCCCAGGATTGATATTGGCACCTTTATCACCAGTTCATCTTGAACCCATTCAGACCCAGAAACAATCCTCTCTTCCACCTTATCCATAGTCAAGATCAACAACAAGGGTTGTGGTGAGTACAATTTATCTAATACCTTTGTAGTTGGAGCACTACCAATCGATCCACACACTCAAGGCCACCGACCTAATCTAAGCAAGACAGAACCAGAGATGACAAAGGTGCTACATTTTCGTTCTACCACTTTTATCTCAAAGGGTAATTTGACTGGCCAAGAAATGACACCAAACATCAACCAATGACTCTATAAAGATCCACCACCCAAAGACACAAGTTGCATCAATTACTTCAAAGATAAGTACCCTGCAACTCACAAACTAGTGACAGAAAAATGGAACTACCAAGGATGTGGCCTTGGTTATGAAGAGAAAGGAATGAAAGATCCTATTATACCTACCCCACTAGAAAAGCACCTAGGCCTTGGCATGGGCTCTGACATGAATGTGGACACCAATGAAAACATCTTTTCCTCTTGTCCGTCCCTGGGTGAATTCACTGACATCGAAGATATCCCAGAAGAGAAAGTTGTGAGAGCCTATGGAGATGTTTTTGATGATGAAACCTTCCTAGGAAATTTCGTCCTACACCAACTTTCCATTCTCTTCATTGACCTTCCCCTCCACCATCCTGAACTCATAGACTGGGACCAACCAAGTTTCATGCACGTTGACGAGTTCCAAAGTGAGGACACACTCCTAAGATTTATGGGAGAAATTGAGCAAAGAAATGATTGGGGGAAAGACTCAGCATATGTCTACAAACTAGACCCAAAGGCATACTTTGGGGAAGAGGAGAACTTCAGCCGCAAAAATGAAGCAGAAAATAAAAATAAAAAAGAGAAAAATCGATCCCCTAGCAAAAACCCCTCTGGGGCTCTATCTAATCATTAAATAGTAAATAAAAAGGGTGCATCCTCTGGTGAAAACCTCCCTGAGGCGCCAAAGGATGAAGATTCTCCTCTTCCCCTAATCCAAAATTACAGGCCTGAGAAGTCATCAATTCTCATTGAAGAAACTAAACCTATCAACCTGGGCACCAAAGAGAATCCCGCCATCACATACATAGCAGCATCTTTGACTAAAGAAGAAGAATGAGATCTTTTCACCCTCTTGAAGGAATCCATAAATAAGTTTGCATGGTCTTACTCCCACATGCCAAGATTAGACCCCAATTTGGTGGTTCAGCATCTTATAGTGGACCCAAACATCAAACCTGTCAAACAAAAGCTCAGGAAGATGCACCCTAAAGTGGCACTACTTGTCAAAGCAAAGCTTGAGAAGTTACTCCAAGCCAATATCATCCACCCCATTGACTATTCTGACATGATTTCTAACATGGTACCTGTCTCTAAGCCTAATAAATCAATCAGGATACATATAGATTTCAGAGATCTCAATAAGGCATGTCCCAAGGATGATTTCCCCTTGCCAAACATAAACATGATTCTGGATCTCATAGTAGGACATGAGATGTTGTCACTCATGGATGACTTTTCTGGATATAATCAGATCCAAATTGCAGAAGAAGATCAGCATAAGACAATATTCACAACCCCTTGGGGCACCTTCTACTATAATATTATGCCATTTGGCTTGAGGAATGCTGGGGAAACCTATCAAAGGGCCATGACTATCATTTTTCATGACATTATCCACAAGATTCTGGAAGACTATGTGGACAACATCTTGGAAAAATCAATAAAAAGTGATCACCTAAATGTTTTGGAATGTGTCTTTGATAGAATTGGACACTACTGCTTAATGCTCAACCCTAAGAAGTGTGTCTTCGAGGCCACATCAAGAAAACTCCTTGGGTTCATTGTATCCAGATGAGGCATTGAAATAGATCCCAAGAAGGTACAAGCTATCATAGAGATGCCTCCACCAAAGACACTCTGAAATTGTGCAACCTCCAAGGAAAGTTACAATTTGTGCACTATTTTATCTCTCAACTAGCAGACAAGTGCCAACCATTCACTCATCTCCTATGAAAAGATAACACATTCAAGTGGGATCCTCAGTGTTAGAAGAGTTTTGACAAAATCAAAGAATACTTGGCTAATCCACCCATCTTGGTACCACCTATACCCGATCGACCACTCATCCTATATATTTCTACTACTACCATAGCACTGGGGGCACTCCTCGCTCAGTTGGATGATGAAGGTAAAGAAAGAGCTATTTATTACATCAGTCAAACCTTAGTGGGTTATGAGCTCAACTATTCACCTATGGAAAAAGCATTTCTGGTAGTGGTCTTCACCAATCAAAAAATTCACCACTATATGCTTAGTAATACAACCAAGCTCATTTCAAAGGTGGATCCTTTCAAGTATCTACTCTCGAGGACTACGCTCATGGGTCGAATGGAAAAATGGGTTATGTTGCTAAGCGAGTTTGATATTCAATATGTAGATAGAAAATCCATTAAAGGGAAAGTCATCACTGATCAGCTAGTAGAAGCGCCATTGGTAGATGAATATCCTTTGGTCATATAATTTCTAGTTGAGCATTTGTAGATGATAGAAGAACAACCAACTTGGCAAATCTACTTTGACAGGTCCTACACAGCTCATGGTGTAGGGGCAGGAATACTTTTTGTCACCCCTCAAGGTGATTACATCCCTATGTCATTCAAATTGGGATTTCCTTGCATGAACAACATTGTAGAATCTGAGGCACTAATCATAGGACTTTTCATGGCTATAGAATGGAACATCACAGATATACATGTCTTTGGCGATTCACTTCTCATCATTAAACAAGTCCTAGATGAGTATCAAACCAAAGATGATAAATTGATGCCATATAAGCAGATGGTTGACAAGCTTACCTAAAAAATAGTATCATATCCCCTCATCTCACTGCAACCCAATGCCAAAACTTTATTCATAGAGCTTCCTATTACACCCTCTTAGCCAATACCCTCTATCGTTGAGGCTATCACAATGTCCTCTCTAGGTGTTTAGATGAAAACAAAGCTGCCCAAGCGTTACAAGAGGTACATGCTAGAATCTGCGGTGCCCACACGAGTGGCATGGTCCTAGCCAAGCAACATCTCCGTACAGGGTACTATTGGCCTACAATGGAACATGATGCTTGTGAGTTTGTCAAGAAGTGCCTCCCTTGCAACCAACATGCCAATCTAATCCATGCTCCTGCACATGACCTCAGACCTATTGCACCTCCTTGGCTCTTTTCTTGTTGGGTTTTTGACCTCATTTGTAAGATTACTCCCCTCTCTTTTGAAGGCCACAAGTACATAATCACAACAACAGAGTACTTTACAAAGTGGGTTGAAGCAATTATGCTCACACTCACTACAGGTGTCTAGATCTCCAAATTCATCCTCTATCACATTGTTTACCACTTCGACATACCCTCCACCATCTTCACAGATCACAGTACACCATTTGAAAATTAACATGTCAGTGATCTCTGTGCTTGCCTCCATATCCATCACCATTTCTCCAATCCATATCTCCCTCAAGGTAATTTCCAGGCTGAGGCAACTAATAAAAACCTCCTCAAATCCTTAAGAAAGTTGTTAATGATAGTGGTCGTGACTAGCATCTCGAGATGAATCCTACCCTCTAGGCATATCGCACTTCCTACCATACTCCTACTGGAACTACTCCCTATTCCCTAGTCTACGGTGCTGAAGTAGTTTTACCAAATGAGGTTGAACTACCATCCCTTCGGGTATCACGGAGAGGCCTAATTGATGATGAAGATTACCGAGCAGCATGACTCACACAACTTGATCTACTAGATGAAAAGAACTAGCAAGCCTATGATCATCTAATTTTCTACCAATATAGACTCAAGAGGAACTATAAAAAGAAGGTCCACCCATACCACTTCTAGGTAGGGTACCTTGTGCTAAAGGAAAATTAGAAAGTGGGTACTGTTCGGGAACAAAAAGGTAAGTTTGAAGTCACTTGGAAAGGCCCCTATATTGTCACTGCATGCATCAGTTCTGGGGCATATCAATTCTCCACTCCTGAAGGAGAACCATTGAATGATCCTACCAACATCATTCACCTTAGTTACTTCTATGTCTGACGGCTGGTTGCTCACTCCAGTTATCTGATAAAATCCATAAAAAGTATTAAAAGTCCTAAAGAAAGCACAAAAACAATGTAAAATAGTCCTAAAAAAATCTCAAAAAAAAGCAGAAAAATGAAGCTAAAAAAATGGTTGTCATGGTGAAAAACTAGCAAACAGGCACTTGGGCAACATCAAAAACATCAAAAATATCCAAAGAAAAAAAAAAACAAGAATAAAGAGAAAAATTTCATCTAATGGTGAAAACTTGGCATTCAAGTGCCTTGGAAAAGTATGTGTGATGAAAACCTGGAAACAGGCATCACACATAGTGGACCGTTCCATTATCTATCAAAATCTTGTTTCCTTCCATCACCAGCATCACCTTTCCGCTAACCTCATTATTTCCCATATTCCTTGTGTGTTTTCATATCATACGCTTTTGTACACATAATCTTGTATATTGTTGTCCATATGTTGTACTATCCCAATCCCTGAGCTTTAGTCCTGTACATATTTTGTCTAGTCCTCCGCTTAGTGTTGCTTGTATATATCTTGTGTCCTTGGTTGGTATCCTTGTGGAGCATGATCCAGTTACGCTCCTAAAATCTTAAGTTTTGGCAAGCGCCTTTTGATGACATCTTGGTTCCGCAAATTGATTACAGTGCACCTTGACCTATCAGATTTATGAATCCCATCTTTCTAAAAATGGGTCCTTTGAGGATGTATCCTTCCTCTCGTAGACTTAATTCTAGAACATCATCATCCCTGGGTTCTCGTAGTGTAATGCCCCTCCAACCCTGTCAAGTCCTGGTTATGCTCACTAGATATCAGGAAGAGCTATATGTGAGAATGATCCTTCTTGAGATGGTTGCTTAAACCGAACCTCTTACAACTCACCATAACTTCATATTTTAATAGGGGAAATAATAATATTTACATAAATATGTTCCTTTATATCTTCATGTTTGTCAGTGATAGTTTAGGACCTTAATGCTAAAAGAATCACCTTATAGACTTATATGCTTATATGTGAGATGTTCATTATTAATGTTTAAAATTATCTTAGGTTAATTAATTATAATTACTTAAAGAGATTAGATGTGTTATGTAATGCCCACCCTAGAATTTTTCTATGTTAGACTGACATGACTATTGCTTGACGCCT
>MU223581.1:537886-563246 GCA_018584345.1 Thuja plicata
TCAACATTTAATGCCAAGTTTGACTCAAAATTGGCCATCCCCTCAAGCCTATGTGTCCCTTATGTGGCTCTTATGTGGATGCCACATAGATGCCACATCATCCAAGCCCTCTTATTCTCCTCCAAAACTATATAAATAGAGGCCTTCCCCTCTTCATTTTTCATCTCTCATATTTGCATTGTTATTATGCTAACATAGCTCTAGATTTCATGTTTTTCATATGCTCTTAGTTTCATCTTTGAATCATATAGATATCACATGCTAGGATTCAATTTGGTTAAAATGAATTATAGTTGAATCATAGTTTTTACTTCGCATCTTTCATAACTTCAATCTTGCATAGTTAGCATATCATCTTCATAAGCTTAGAATATCATCTTGAAGAATATTTGAGACTAGTTCTTCATACTAGATCTTGAATCTCTCTTCTTGCTTATCAAATCTTGCATTGCATTGGGATCCATTGCATTTTGTGTGTTTGAGAGAGCACACCTACAATCATTCAAAAGAGAAAATCAAAATAAGTAGAATATGGTGCAATTTACTTGTTTTTAAGCTTAATCTGATGTAATGATGGAGTCTTGTTTATTTCTTGTTCATTCTATGATTTATATGTGCTAATCCACTAACATTTTATGTTTGAGCTTGCTCCCAACAGATTGAAGATTTCACCATACTACAAGTTATAATCATTTTAGAAAGAACTGATGTAGATTTGGTATTGCAGGGAAATAGTGGATGTTAATACTTTGGGTGGGTCGATGAAACCACATTTACATCTAGCCCATCTATGTCTATACCTAATTTAGGAAATGAGTGCAACTTGTGCAAGGCTCGAGAGGCAGCTAGTGCCGCTGAGATTGCTTCAATGGCAAAAGAAAAAATCATGTTTCTGCGATGCGTTTCTTTGTGTAGTTTGTGCACTACTTTGTTGGGACTATATGCATAAATGTGATTAACAGAGGGCTATTGTAGATACTGAAACTTTTTTAGAATTTTTTGTAGATACGTTGGACATATTTTGATAATCTCATGAACTTATTTTTGTTTATGACTTTGTTATGATTTTCTATATCTTGGATGGGTTTTTGTAAATTTTATCCTTGTTCCTTTTAGAAGTGTATGGCTTGACTATGCACATGCATAATTGTAGATGAGGATCAGTAATAGGGTGCCAAGCATTTCTTAGATCCTTTGGATCTAACCCCATCTTTTCCTTCCTTGCAGGTTTTGGATCATATAGGAGCATACTGGATTCAATCCTAGAGACATTGGAAAGGATCACCCAACTTCATAAAACAAGAATGGAAAGAGCCCAACTTAAAAGTAGAAGACATACAGACCTATCTAGTGAACATATTGTGCTAAAGGTAGAGTCTGATGTCGCTTCAATGACATCAGGAAGTGATGAAAAATTTAATATATATAGTCGTTGCAGCAACATCAGGCGCCACCTTCAACACATATGATCACTAAACAAGTCTATATGATGTCTTCTATAAACACATCACATTCCATATGGTATTAGAAAGCCCAGATGAGCATAAGTTCAAGAAAAAGGCTCAGGAGACTGCTAGGTCTTTTGTACAACTTTTTTCTTGGTAATTTAAAGCCATCAATGGAAAATTACAATCCTAAACAATTAGTATACCATTGATGGCTTCATAATTATTAAGTGAAAGGGAGTTCTCTAATCCAGAAGCCCCTTTGGTGATGATCTTATTTTGGATGCTAGGGAGAAAAGCCAATTCACATAAAGAAAATGCACATAAACATGATAGTTGGGAAACATAAATGTAGTTATCACAACAATTGAGAAACATAAATGTAGATATCACAAAAATTGAGAAACATAAATGTAGATATCATGGTCACAATTGTTTGGAGACATAACATAATTGAGTGGTATACCCAGACAATGCAACACAACCACTACTCCTTCAGTTCTAAGTTGGCACTACAGGATCCAAAACCCATAGATAAGGAATAAATTTAGAGAGCGGAGGAGGAGGGCCATAACGACCAAAATAATATAGTATCTAAAGAATGAAATAATATAGTATCCCTATATTATTTTGGTCATTATGGCCCTCCTCCTCAACTCTCTAAATTTATTTCTTATCTATAGTTTTTGGATCTTGCAGTGCCAACTTAGAATTAGAGGAGTAGTGGTTGCATTGCATCATCTGGGTATACCACTCAATTATGTTGTCTCCAAACAATTGTGACCATGATGCCTACATTTATGTTTCTTAATTATTGTGTCCCACGATCCCTTATGACCCTTTATGACCCTTTACAATCCCTAAGATTAAATCTTAGAGATCTTAAAGTGTTGTAAAGGGTCATAAGAGACTCCTAGGAGGGGCTAGATGAGGTTCAAACTTCATGTGGTTGGCCCAATTAAGTAGAGAATGATAAACTATTCTTGAAACAAAGAGAAGCTCAATATTTTAAGGTCCCACTCCATGCACATGATAAATATTTTTTTTTTAAACATAGCATACCGTCGCAATTACGACAGTATTAAGTGGATGACCGATGCAAGAATATTACAGGTGACATCCAGATGTCAGAATAGTCCAACAGGTGGACATCGCATGTACAACATCTCCGTCACATACCATCATAATAACGACATTCATAATGTGTAACGACGACATACTTACCCTCATAGCCGGTGCATATTGCGACGGTCATGATCGTCTTAAGAATGACATACATAGCTACCATCGGTGATTTTGACACCAAAACTGCAACACCAGGTTGTTTCACTTTCTCGATGGTGTACTTTCATAATTACGATGCATAGCCATTGAAAAGAGGTCTCAAATGTACTAGTGATCCTACATCTTGCTTTGCAGCCACTAGCCCACATTGCTCAACTAAGAAAGGAGATATGAAAGAATCTCTAGCTCTAGAATCAAATAAAACAGAGATAGAAATACCTTGAATGACACCCAAAGTCTCTACCATGGTACCCTGATGCTCTTCCTGATGGTGATCCAAAGCCACAAACACTCTATGAGATTGTTCCACATCTCTGAATGTAGGTTCTAAAGCTGATGGCCTCTGTACTGAATAATGAGGTGCTCGTTGAGGAAATTTAATTGCAATATGCCAAACTATCCACATGTAAAGCATCCAATCCCTCTATTATTTCCTCTCCTAGTGAAGGGTGCACTCGACTACTAGAAACTACCTCTACTACACTTGGCTATGCACTCTATGCAGGACGATTGGAATGATTACACATGAAGTGTTGACCATTACAGAATCTCTTAGAATGAGATCCACCACTTTGGGTAGGAGGAAGATCCTTCTGCAGCTCTTGATTATGATTACCTCTAAAGAAGGTAGGTGGCTTCTTGAAGTTTCCAGTGCCCTGTGACTCATTACCTCTGAATCCTAAACCTAATGCACACCTGTTTGAGCACCATGCTGACCTCCGTATCCCAAGGCCAAATTCACCTCTACAAGAGTCGCCTTAATGATCGTAGCCCTTAGGGTCATAGGCTCAAAGAGCTTAACTTCCCCAACAATGCGAGAATTAAGCCCTCTAACAAAATGTTGTATCATAAGGGTCAAATCCTATCCATAACCCCCATACTATTTAAGCTTGAAATATTGACGCTCATACTCTTTAACTATCAAGGTCAACTGTCTTAGGTTGTGGAGCTTGTCTACTCACTACTTCCTCCACTAATCTAAAAGGAAGCACTCTCCAAAGTGATCGAGGAACAACTCCTAAGTCACTATATCCATATGGAGTCCTAACTTCTCCTCTTCAATTTTCCACCACATAGCTACAAAATGGGAGAGTTGCATCATGACATACCTTTCTTTAGTATTACTACTAAAGGGATGCATGGAAAAAATCCTCTCCAAGGCAATAGGCCATGTCTCTGCCTCAGATCTTTATCCTTTCCCATCAAAGGGAGTATGTCATCCTCCCATAAGATCCCTCATGTGGTTTGCAACCACAACATCAAGATCAACTATGATGGTCCTCCTTGGAGGACTCCTAGACCTCTCCCTCACCCTCTTATTTCTCTAAGAGTGGTGATAAAAATTCTTCTCTACTCTGACCTGCTCAGGACCAAGACGATTCAATATCACTTGTAATAACTTTTTGGTACCAGGCTCCTTAGACTCATCTTGGCATTCTTCTCTCTTCTCATCTTTGTACTATTGGTAGCCACCATCCTGTCTGACACTCGTATAAGGGCTATGTTTTGCACTCCTCCCATGAATACCAGATCGGTCTCTACAATGGTCTCTAGCAGCTCTAGTCATAGGCATGATTCCTGAAATAATAAGAGATCCATACAACAACTCACAACATAGCTCAAAACAAAATATAAAGTGTAAGAATAACCACAAACCAATAATTCTAAAAAGCAATAATCTTGTATGTCTGTGTTTAATTTCAAGTTCAAGATATACAAAACCTATTGAGCATACATTTTCCAGAGTTCCCAATGTAGAAACTAGGGCTTTGATACCAAGTGTAATGCCACGCTAGGGAACCCAAGAGAGATTAACCTAGAACATGATACTAAGTTTGATGAATAATTTTTTCTAAATTTTAAACAATAAGACATACATTAATGTAGAATCAATTACCATTTACTCACATAACACATACAAACATAGATTACAAAACTCAAGGGTTCCATGATGTAGAATTACGTAAAAGTAAAACTCAACTAAATAAACATAACAAAAGATTCTATATAAATATATGTAACAAATATAACTTAAAAATAATAATTACAATCCTCATGGATAACCATGAAACCTACATAAACTCACATCCACTGCACATGTCGCAGGGTATGTAGTAATCCCTCTAACAATATAATACAATATCCAAATTAGGTATCACATGCGATACACTAATACATGATTACAATATAATGAATGATAAGTACATAGCCACCAATGAAGAATCATGAAGAGCTCAAATGCATAAGTATTATCAAGCACTGGAACAAGGATGTTGAATCTTAAATGGTAAAGAATCACTACCACCCATCCTTATTGAACTATAAAAGTCCACCCCACCATGTTGAGGAGATAACAATAGACCCCACTCAGATATCCAAAACCAAAGAAGGAAGTAACCACTAAGAAAGGGGATCCTGATAGCTCTTCTTACTCTAGGTGTACTACACATACTGAAAGGTAAGACTCACTAATCCAGAGGAAACCGACACATGTAGGAAATCTAGACTGTGTATAGGAAGGTGTCATCATGTACGTCTAACCCTTAAGTTTTATCCTAGAAATCTTAATAGATCTCGACACTCAAGTGACCATACACGATATCAATGACCTCTCAAATAGACAAAGTCACTAACTATGCTAGAAACACACCCCTCAAGGTGGAAAGAATCATCTCATCCTTCATCTTAGCCTATAATAGCGCTCAATCATGGGTGAGGAAACACATCTTATTAATTCATTTTAAGATCTCTCAATTACACATTATGTTTTCACTTATTAAAATTACTTATAATAAGCGATCCTAGTAGCCACTTGCAGGCCCCGACACTTATTGCAAGCCACCTCCTACTAAAAAACTAGGTAACCTACCCTAGGCTCATAGATCCTACATAGATCTAGCATAGGTTCAAATAGAGATATACCCGATCTAGTTCCCCACACAATAACATGAATGATCACAAAGATATATTCTCTTAGATATTACATAATCAATATGGCTCATATGGTCAGTTTAGGGTAATAAATAAACACACTCACATCACATCATAAAATAGAATTAAGATTAATCCCCAGCCTCTATATTCTTCCTAGGGCACTCTAATTCCTAGATACCCATAGTAAACAACACTCAATGAAGGAACAACATTTACATCATACAGAAATGAACGTAACAAACTATACAATTAAATCTAACAATGATATAAACAATCTTCAATTATAGAGCAATAATCATGAAAAATCCTATGATCCAATAGTTAATTAAACTAACCAAATTAATTGATTCTACGTTTCATCCCTAATAGTTTCAAAATGATAATAATTTCCCCTTTAAAGATAAACTCATATAATGTTATTAATTAAAAATATCTAGGGAAAGAAAACTCCAACCAAACCTCATTACAATAGAATGTATAAACCCATTTCAAATCCAAAGGTTATTAATTAATTTAATAATTAAATAATGATTAAATTGAACTAAATTAAAATAATTTATTAATAAAATTGAATAGATTTAAAAAAAATATAAAATAATCTTCATTTAAAAATTATTAATAAACTAATAAGGATTAAATAATTTAATTAAACTAAACTTAAAAATATTAAATAAACTAAATTTAAAATTATCATTAAATAAATTTATATATATTAAAACTTGTAATTAAAACATTTTACAAAATACTTAATTTTAAAATTTAAAGAAATTTTTTTAAAAAAACAAAGTGCATGGGGGAGGCGGGCTCCATGCGGCCCCCATGACTCGAGCCTCAAGGCAGCCTGCGGTGCCTTACGATAGCCGACCGCCTTTGGCATGGTCGTGCTACCTTACGACAGTGCGGGCCTCCCCCACAGGGCAACCTATTGCCACAGTAGCACGACAGCTCGTGGGCCGACTGACTTGAACTGCCAGCGCGGTTCCTGCGTGGGGTGGGCGGGGTCAACCCACCCCCCATAAAATCATTTTATTTATTTATTTATTTTTTGAATAAATTTTTTTTTAAAATCCTTTTTTTTAAATGCGATTTTTGTTCAAATAATTTTTTCAGAAAACGTAAAAAGCAATTGACTTTTTCTATTTTTCTTTTTTCTCTCATTCAATTTTTTTGTCTTTTTTGGAAATGATTTTTCTTTTGATTGGTGAATTTTCTCTTTACTTTTTTAAACAACAATTTTTTTTTTATTTAATTTTTTTTCCAATAGAGGATTTCCTAATAACAAGTTATTTTTCTTTGAACACTATAGTCCAGTTTGATTTTTCTAATAGGTCTTCCTTAGGGTATTTTTCAATGAAATTTTGATAGCATAACCCTACTATGCCAAACATTGATTTTTCCTTAAAAAATAGATCTAAGAGTTTTCTAAATACTTTATTCAACAAAAACATCCAATAACTCATAATATATGGAAATAAACTTATCAAGTACAAAGAAACTAATTTTTCAACAAAATTGAAATTAACAAAGGGTTTCAAAACAATACCTTAAATTCCACCACATATCTGAACATGAAGCCCTTGGGAGAAAAAGAATCTCGAATTCCTCCAAATATGCAACTGACAACAAATCCAGAACCACAAAAGCTTAAGAGAAAAGATTTCAAAAATTCTCCAAAGCTTCCCAAACAACGAAGTCACAAAAATACCAAGAACACAAAAATACCCAATTCACAAGAAGCTCGTCCAAAATCCTTCCACCTCAAAATACTTGTTATCTCTCAAATGAAAAGAAAACTCTCCTAAAGAGATTTAATTCCCCCCTTTCAAGCAATCACAGAAATAAAAACTCCACTCAACTCAGTTAACTCAACTTTCAAAATTGAAAAAAAATCCTAATTAAGAATTAAAAACATCTTTTTAATTGTGCAACTCAACTTTGACTCTTAAAAGCAATTTGCATTTTGAATTCAAACTCTAATTTCAATAATTACAATGCACGGGTAATTAATTAAATATTATATTAAATAGATTAAATATTTAAAGCATAATTTTATCCATGCAATTAAATACTTAATTATTTAATAAAACATAAAAGCTAAAATAAATCTAATTTCATATTAAATATTTAATTAATCTAAATATTCAAATATTTGAACTTTAATTAATATTCTCAATTAAACATAGGTATTTAATTAATTCTAATTAATTAAATACCATATATTTAATATTTAATTCTAACAATAATAAATTTAAGAATTAACATGGTAAATCACACAAATATCAATACACACAACTGAGACCAACTAAAATAAATCCAAACATACACAAGGATGGGATCCATGAGTTTACTTTAACTAGACAAATTCAGGTAGGGTAGTCAAACTGATACTCGTCCAATCTTAGGACAATTAGGCTTAGGATAGGGTTTCAGGTTTGATTTTTAACTCCCCGCTTTACCATTGAGATGAATATATGGGCACACTCACTCTTTCCAATTCAGTGAAGATGAGGCCCTGTACGTGCAAACCTGACATCACAAGAACAAGCATGTACATCCAATATAAATATGGAAAATAATGACAGGGATCGGTCAAACGTGTGGATCTCACAATGCAAGTAACTATGTCTCTGTCTTCTACCAAATCAAACATGCCAACAAGTACATCAACACATATGCTAACCATACACATGCAAGTATGGGGTAAGAAACATCATAGTTCCAACATCAACATAAAATATGGACATCATGGTAATATCATCATCTATCTACGCAACACATGATAAACATATAAACATCATGATCCAAAATCACCATCCACTGAAATAATTAATGCTCACATGAAATGTAGCCTAAAATAAACCAACAAATCAGCTGAAATAATAAACTAAAAGAGTTTGACATCAGACACTGAAAGTAAACTATGGGTGGGTATCACAATGTCCTTCTTATCTGCAATGGAAACATGTCCCATGAAAACCTCTTGTTTCAAATCCTTTTCCTCTTCCTCTTCCTCACTGATCTCTATTATTTTAATCACGAGGGTGATATAAATTATTTCCCCTCCAGTTCTGACTACTAATAGAGTCACCATTATTCTTTTGATCTTAATTTTGGCCTCCATAATACCATCCACTAGGATTTTCACCTTGAGCTCTTCTAGTTTGTCTACTCTCAAAATTCTTGTTTAGTTTTTATTCTACATTAAAATAAAATTGATATGCATCTTCAATGGTAGACATTCTTACCATTATCAACTCTTCTGAGTACTCAGACTCAACCCATTTATTTAATAGGAAAACTTCTCTTTGTTAGCTTCGAAATGACTCATTTTGATAATATATCAATATAACTCTTTTGTATACTCCTAGATAGATTTTGTTGCTTCTTCAACCCTTGCATTTTATTTAAAAAATAAAGCTCATCATCAACAAGAATGATCTATCTCTTCAGTTTTTCCACCATCCAATCCCACCTTATTATATTATCCTTCCCACTTCTATTTCTCCCCATTTTAGCCTCTTTCCACCAAGTTTTTGCATGACCTTTCAACTTTCCCTTTGCAAATATGACCCTCTAAGTATATTCTATTTCCTCAAGCTCAAAGTAATCTCCCATATAATTGATCCAATCAATCAACTCTTCTTTAGATTCATCATCACTCCCATCTCTTACCCTAATACTAGTTACTCTATGTAGCTCTTCTTATAATTCTTGTACTTGCCTCTATAGGTCTCTAAAACCCTCTTCATTCACACCCTCAACTCTTCCACCACAGTTCCTTCATGGAGGTATTTTTTGTACTTATATCTCATACCCACAACCACACTCCTAGTGCAAATTGCCTCATGTTTATTGATCTATATACATACTCAGGAACTTATGTTCTAATACCACTTGATGAAGGTGTTACAACTAGTAGATGTTGTTACGCCAAAATATCAACCTGCTAGTGCCCAATACAACCAATAGACATATAGAAGACACAAGAGGAGGTTAAGCCTTATCATGAACCACCTCTATTCTGAACAACCAAGGAGAGTAAGGGCACAATATTTCTTTCTCACCATTGTAAAAATCTACCCAACACAAGAATGAGGTTTGAACTTGTGACCGATCTCTGATACCACTTGTTACAACTAGCAGTTTTCGTTGCACCAAAAGATCAACCTATTAATGCCCGATACAACCACTAGACATATAGAAGACACATAATGTGGTTAAGCCATGTCATGAACCACCATTGTGTTGAAAAACCAAGGAGATCAAGGGTGCAATCATTCTTGTTCACCATTATAGCAGAATGGTACTCTCCTTATTTAACCAAACACACACAATACAATAGTCTTCTATTGCAATGTGGGCATTTTCATTACAATAATCTACAAGATAGGGCACAATATACACCTCTAGAATTGAACCCTAAAATCCCCCTTTATCCCTATTTAAGTAGTATAATTATCTGCCTTAGAATATTTTAGAAAGTGAAATTTTCCATTTTGGTGTCCAACGGTTCAATTTCCCACCTTCAATTTTTTTTCTCTTTCTTCTTTTTGTATTAAAAATGGAGTCTTGATGGCCCAACTTCCAAAAACCATAACCTTTTAATTGTTGATTTAGTTGGCTATTATAACCCCTTTCAGAAGCCTTTTGAATCTCTCTACAACTCTAGTCTCGTGAAGCACCAGATGATCATAGTTTGACCCCTTTTTGGAGTTTCTAAGGACTTAAAAACTGAGCTAAAATTTTTTGTACCACCCCACCAAAACTAAAATTACAATATCTTCAAAACCAAACTTGATATTTACATGAAAATTTATTGGAAGGCTTATCAATCTAAAATGAATCTCCAGGGAAGCAATTGGAATAATTCATTCTCAAAAGAACAACTTACTAAAAATAGTCAACTTTCCAAAAATAATAACCCTGGTCAAAGATAGTCCTTATTGGAAAACTAGACAATATTTTTGGGTGATACATGATTGTTCTTATATCTTGGATGCTCATGCATTAAATTATAGTCAACCAATCAAGAATTCAAGATATCAAGTTCAAGGAAGAAAATCAAGAAATAAAAATCATCAAGTTTAAAGTATTCAAGTCTTCATTCCTCTCAAGAAACAAATGTGTCTTCTTCAATAGATCTAGCTTGTTTCCCTTTTGGAGGCCAATAAAAGGAGTTTCTATCAAGGAAGGAGATCCACATTCATCCATCAAGATTCATTCTTCTCTCTCATCTCCTCAATCAAACATTATGGAAAATTGCAACATCTTTTCCATGAGGTTTTTCTATGCATGATTTTCTTTTGGGTTTTTGTGTTTTGTCAAAGCTATTGCATCAACATATTTTATCATATTTAAAGAATTATTTTCATCTACAAAGGGTAATTTTCTTCATTTTCTAGATCTAGCCTCTGGTACATGACAAAACACTTTCCTTTACTTTATTTCATTTCAAGGTTGATTCCTAAACATGGGTTTGACTAAGGAAAACCCCTTTTTCAACCTTCTGTCATATTTTTTTGTGTGGATGAATAGGTTGTGAAGCCATTGGATTATATCTAGGAAAGACAAGTAAAGTTGTAGGTTCCGTGAAAGTATCAACTGAAAACACTAGGAATACGTCATGAAACTCACCATTTTATGAGAAAAAGTTGCCACTTTGTTGGCCCACTTATGGTCCCGCATTTTAAATTTTTAAAAACCAAGTCCATCTCATTGTCAAATTAGAATTTTCACTCTTTTCTCATAATATCATGTGAGGGTGGTATTTTATAAAAAGTTTAGCTGGCTCAAATTCTGGTTCAAAAGTGCAGGTTAAACTCTGGTTCAAAAGTGCAAGTTCAAAAGCTCTAAAAATTTGGATTTTAAATATCAAAGTTCCTTGATTAAAAGGTGCAACTTCAAGTTCAAATAATTTTGAAATTTTGATTTGAACTTAAAAGTTCAAAGTACAAGGTTAAAATTGGGCATGGAAGAACAAAGACAAGGTGATGAATAAAGGAAAGACAGATTTTTTCGTTTTGAACTTTCAGTTGAACTTCAAAAGTTCAAATTCTCAAAATGACTGTCAAAATCTACACATCTAAAAGTCCAAAAATGCAATCGAAAAAGGTTGGAGATTATTTAGAATTGATGTTGACCCACCTATTATTTTGGTGATAAGTATTTTCAAATTTAATCTTATGGCTATGAGAGCTCATATTATATATTATTTTAATACTTTCTCATAATTGAGCAACTCGTGACCATGAGTTTGCAGAGTTTATTTTTTAGCAGAAAATCAGTCTTAGTGTGGGGGGTATAACTTTTTCTTGCACTAATGGATTTGGCCAAGTTTTTGATATGTTGTGGAGAGGAAAATTGCACCAGATCTGACGAAAGTGATTGTCAAAATTTTATCAGATTTAAATATTATGATTGAATGATTACACGTCTATCAAAGTGACCAGCAACTCCTTATTTTAACTAATTTTAAACATTAGTTAAGCATGTCTGATTTTTGTAATGAGTAGACCTGATAGATGTTTTTTAAATTGTAATGATATATTATTATATTGAATTTATCATAAAGATAAGAAGAAGTTGAGTTATTTTCAAGAATCAGTTATGTAACTGAAAAGTAAGGGAAAAGAGGATTTTCCAGAATTCTCTATAAAAGTGAAGGCTTTTCAAAGAAAAGGGGTTCTTTTTTCTAGAAATCAGTTGTCCATTGGGGAAGAGAATATTATTTTCTAATTTCTGCAATTAGAACAGAGAGAGGAGGGAATTATATTTATTTTATTTTTGATATTGTAAACTTGTTTATGGTACAGGGATGAAACGATCTGTTGATCATTTTATTATGTATTTAAAAACAAAGAGGAATATACATATCAAACCTGCTGGTTTGAATATATTTCTCTGATTAAAATCAATCTGTTGGTTGTTTCATTCTATTTCTAGATATTGTCATGCTCTATTCTATCAAGTGTATGCATGTATTATAAATCTGTAGGTTTTGTGCATTCATATATGCAAAATGAAATGATAAATATTCTCTTTGTTTATCTATTATGGGAAGATTAAATAAGTGGTCTGTAGGCTATTTTTTTATTCTTCTCTTAGTCTTTTAATATGAAACTGCATTCATGCCATGTTCAAGGGTGAATGGTAGTCTTCCTTAGTGTCTTCTGGTTAAAGACATAACTAGAAATTTATTCATTGGATGTCTTTTAAGAGGGAGTTGTACCTCTCAATTCAGAGGAGAGTTATCAATTTAATGATAACTTATCCAACTGTTAGTGCTCTTTGTTCTTCTTTTTGGGCATTTGGAGTTAGTTTGTTTATCTATTTTTGAAGGACAAATCTGTTCACTAATAGATTTTTGGCGACTCTACTAGGGATTTTAGAATCAAAGATTAGTGCATTTTTTTCCTCATATTTTTAGAATATCTCCATGTAAAGAGATTACTGACTCTGTATCATGCTCATTCCAAGAGCTATGAGAAAAGGGAAAAGACCAGACCCTACCATCCTTGAGATTCTTGAAATGGATGATAAAGTGTTGCATGGATTTTGGGATCACTGCAAAGAGATTATCTCAGAGGATTTAAAAATGAGGAAAAGAATAGAAGATGACCATGCATCTACACTCATATGGAGGAGTCTTTCTGCAAGATTTCTCAAGTTGAAAGAGTTAAAAGAAAGAACACATCAACTGCAAACTCAAAAGAAAAGAATATTGATCTTAAAAAATAATTAAGAGTTGATCAAGATGAATTTTCAGCTACTCTAGAATCTTTTCATTCACAAAAATTTTCATTCTTTGGTGAACAATAAATCAAGCCAAGAAAAAAATCCAAAGAAAAATCTACAACTGAAGATTCAAATGGTGAAAGTGACCAGATGCTACAATATCTTTGGAATTCCTTCAAAGGAAGCATTTGTGAAGCTGAAAAGAACAAGTTAAATCTCTCTGAAGATCATAGATCTTCCCTGCTGCTCAATTGTGTGCATCAAATGTATTACAGCCTCAATAATCTTGATCAAAATGTTTTGGCTACAACAAAGACACAGGAAAAAAATAGAGAGTGAAAGACCGATCTCTTATGTTTTCTTTGTTCCTTGGGAACAATATTTAACACCTACGGTGGTGAAATCACCAACATGTAATCAACAGTCAAGGAAGATATCACATCAAGCTAAAGAGGAGGAATCTAATTTTTTTCACCATGCATGAAGGATGGGGTAAAAGAAGAAATGCATGCGCAAAAAAGATTTTTGGTTGTTGCTGGCAAAGATAAAGATGATCAAGAAAATGATAAAGAATTTGTGAGCCTAGATGATGAAAATTTATTGGATTCTTGTTCTTCACTAGAAATGGAGATTTTTAGCTTTGAAATTAATGAAAATCAGTTTGTTTTAGATGATCTTGAAGATGAAAATTTTCAGCCAGAATATGCAACTTTCCATTTTTTAGAAGAAAATGGTAGGAATAATTCTTTGTATTAAGAAGTCTTGGATGAATATATCTTAGAATCATTTTATTCTGACTTGTCAAATGAAGCTTATAATAAAGATAAGGTGATATCATGCTTTGGCAAAGATTTTTCAAATTTTGAAAATCTCTTTGAAAGAAAATATTCTGAGATAAACCAAAGGTTAGATGATGACCAAGCTAATGAAGCATTGCAGCCCTGTGAATTGGTGACCAATTTGGACAACACTTTTCTTTGTCAAGAAGAATTCATAGATTAGTTTTTGTCATCCATAAGACAAGAAGACTTGAGCACAAGAAATTCAAGTATTAATTTGTCTCATGCCTTGGCTTTTGATAAATAATTTTCAAATTCAGTTCTAGTTAAGAGGGATGAAAGGTTTATAGAAAAAATTGATCCCATTCTTGTTGAAACCTCTCTTTATTTCAAGATTGATTTAAATGATGAAAATTCTCTCAAGAATGATGGTCTTAACGTTAGTGATTATGAGGATGATGAATCCCTTTCTCTAGAATTTTTTGGGCATTATTTTTTTCAGCCATAAGTAGAAAATTGGTTGAGTGACACTATGCAGGGACCTTAAGAAGATTCATTTTTTTTTTTATGATAAATGGTTATTCGGATGTGAATATACCTATATATTTTTTCTACATTCAATAAATCATAGATTTGTCTTTGAAGGAGTTGTCAGATGGCAGATATTTTAGGTCACATCACATGGCCACAATCCATTATTCGAAAAAGGTACTTTTTTCTCATAGCTGGTTAATGGGTTTGCATAATTAGTCTTGTACATATTCTTATAGGGTATTGTCACCATGTACATATTTTTTTCAAACTCTGGTTTAAAAGTGCAGGTTCAAAAGCTCTAAAAATTTGGAGTTTAAATATCAAAGTTCCTTGATTAAAAGATGCCCCTTCAAGTTCAAATAATTTTGAACTTAAAATTTCAAAGTTCAAGGTTCAAATCAGGCATGGAAGAACGAAGACAAAGTGATGAATGAAGGAAGGACACATTTTTTCATTTTGAACTTTCATTTAAACTTTCATTTGAACTTCAAAAGTTCAAAGTTCAAGGTTCAAATCAGGAAAGGAAGAACAAAGACAAAGTTATGAATGAAGGAAAGAGAGATTTTGTTGTTTTGAACTTTCATTTGAACTTTGAAAGTTCAAATTCTCAAAATGACTGTCAAAATCTGCACATCTGAAAGTTCAAAAATGCAATAAAAAAAGGTTGGATATTATTCAGATATGATGTTGACACACCTATTATTTTAGTCATAAGTATTCCCAAGTTTAATCTTATGGCTATGAGAGCTCATATTATATATTATTTTAATACTTTCTCAGAATTGAGCATCTTGTGACCATGAGTTTGCAGAGTTTATTTTTTACTAGGAAATCGGTCTCAGTGCGGGGGCATAACTTTTTATTATGCTATTGGATTTGGCCAAGTTTTTGATATGTTGCGGAGAGGAAAATTGTGCCAGATCTGACTGAACTGATTTTCAAAATTTGATCAGATTAAGACTTTATGATTGACTGATTATAGGTCTATCAAAGTGACCAACAACTTCTTACTTTAACTAGTTTTAAACATTAGTTAAGCATGTCTCTTTTTTGCAATGAGTAGACCCTGATAGATGTTTTATAAATTGTAATGACATATGATTATATTGTAGTTATCAGAAAGATAAGAAGAAGTTGAGGTATTTTAAAGAATCAGTTATGTAACTGAAAAGTTACGGGAAAGAGGATTTTCCAGAATTCTCTATAAAAGAGAAGGCTTTTCAAAAAAAAGGGGTTCTTCTTTTTTTCTAGAAGTCATTTGGCCATTGGGGAAAGAGAATATGATTTTCTGAGTTCTACAATTGTATCAGAGAGAGGAGGGAATTATATTTATTTTGATTTTGATGTTGCAATCTTGTTTATGGTGCAGGGATGAAATGATCTGTTGATCATTTTATTATGTATTTAAAAATAAATAGGAATATGCATATCAAATATGTTGGTTTGAATATATTTCTCTGATTGAAATTAGTTTGTTGGTTGTTTCATTCTGTTTCTAGATACTATTAAGATATAGCTACGGTCGAATATGGCAATATATATTAAGATCGGTTGATAATCGTATATGTTACAATGCAGTTAATATTAACAATCGGTTATGAAGGGTCATGACCCTACATAGCATAAGCCATGTATGGTCATGCTCTTCATAGACATGAATATTCAAAGGATATAAATGCATATTGATGGCTAGTGAAAAGATCAATCACAATGGTAATCTATTTCAATACAACACTCATATATATTCTCTATAGGACGATCTTGATTTTACAACATGGTATTAGAGCCTAACCTATAGAGAATAAAATATATTCACAGCAAGTCAGGTACTGAGAGACCAGTAAAGAACAACAACAATGTTGACTAAAGGATAATAAGAGTCCATGTAACCATCAAGAAGGAAGTAGACAAACAAAGATATATATAGTTTCCCAGTATCAAAGAATATCTTCTAACTACATCATAAGAAGAAACACATTTATCAATATGCATAACAGCGACTGCCTTTGTTGACTAGATAATTTATTAATGATGATGATTAAGTTACAAGATATCAACTATTGAATGCAATACCGTTAAAGGGGAGAAGTCTATATCAATTGGACAAGGATATTGACCTAGTATAAGAGAAGTCATATCGATGCATTTAAGGATTAGTCATGTGGGTATATATAATAGATCAAAGAATAATAATCAATTAAGCCTCATATTAATCCTCCACTAATCAGTACTAAGGGTGTTAATTATTTATCATACTACTAATTAATGAAGAGTGATTATCCTTGAAGAGACACGATGACAAAGTTGTAGTCTATAATGTAATAACAACAATTAAGTAAAAGAGTCTAATTGGTATTCGTAAGGAAGGGATGCTAATCAATCTAGTTTAAGACAATGATTAGAAGGATGAATGGATAGGTGTGATTAGTAATCATTATAAAGAGAGGTGATTACCAAAAGACATGAGACATATCTTATCCAATCCAACTTCTCACACCCAAAACACAGATTTAATAAGACATTTCAATCATTCAACTTAATCATCAAATTTGGAAACTTATAACCCTTTAATCCTTTAATTGGATCTTCTCATTTGAGCAAGTGCCTATTTGGCATAAATCGGATGCAAGTACATAATTACAAATAAGAGATGAAACCATTGATTACAAGGGAAGAAAGCATATATCAAAAACAACATAGCACCTTTATCAGATCTAAAGGGAAGACTAAATTGACTAAATCATATGCTACGTAAATAAGATAATAAAGTGATTAAGTGAAAGGCACGATCCATGGAAGTTGATAATTAACTAAAGATAGTGCGATGAAGAGTTTCCCAATTAGGCTGGATGAGGAGGTACATATCATCATTTCCTAAACCCTGATATTTAAGAGTATTGATACTATTCCAGATAATTATTGAAGATGACATAACATTCGACCAACATATCTGCATATTTGAATTGGCATAGAAAAACATTGTTGAAAGCATTATAAATTGGTTACACACACATCATTTATATCATGCATAGCATCATTCGATGAAGTGAGAAGGATAAGTTAAGGTAATTAACCCAACTATCTAAGTTAATCAAAAAAGGGGATAGTACAAGTGGGATAGTAACCAATGATTAATATAATTAGATACCGATAATGTATGAATTCAACATCTAATTGATAGTTATCATAATCAGATGTGATTAGTAAAGAAGAAAATTAACATAAGGATCAGAATGAAATTGATGTGTTATGAAGAAGGAAAAAAGGTATGAGTATCGTATTAATGGGCTCACCTTATGAAAGGAAATAATTGAAAGTATTTGAAAAGGATGAAAGCATATGAAATCCAAATTTAGAGGGAGTCTGACATCTTCAGACGATCATATTGATTAAGAGGGAGTTCACTATTGCAGGTTAAAAAATTGTGATATTATATTAGTGGGAACTTGTGGATAGAATCATCGATGAGATGCATGTGGATAGAATCACTGATGAGATGCATGTGGATAGAATACTTAATTAAGGCATTTGACACATCATGAGACTATAGAACATTGAGATAAATGTCATACTAGAGTTCTTTATTATCTTCCCTCAAGTCCAAGAGGGACTGTTAATGTTGTGGCCTTGGAAAAGATCAAAATGCATCTTATGCTAGCCAATGTAACCTTATGACTATTCAGATTATTCGAGGATCTTGATACAAAGGGATTAGACCATGTTTTTTTGGTTCTCTAGTAATCAAGAAATTATAGTAGAGAATTATGATTATCACCAAGTGAGAAGGCTATATGTCAAAGGGAGAAGCTAGAGGATTAAATTAAGTTGGCAGCCCAAGATCTTGGTAATACAAATTTAGAGGGAGTGTACCATGTCAAGATGGTGTATACTTTGTAAGCTCATAATTCACCAAGACTATGAGACAGTGAAATTCAGTAGAGAACAAACGATCGATTTTCTTACCAAATCCCTTGCTAGAAAGAAGATTGTGTACTTTTAGATAACCTTAGTATGTTGAGGAGTAAAGCCTTAGCTGAAAAGAAGGTTTCAACTTCATTGATCCATCATTTTGTATCTTAAGTGATTATTGTCTTTGATAGACAATTCTAAGGTGGAAGTCTTGGTTTCCACTCCCTGCGATGAGCCATGGTGGATCCACCCTCTAAGAAGAGTCAAGGTGGATGTCATATGTGTGACTTTATGGGCCCATTCATTTTGTGTTATATTATGAAAGGTGAAAATCTTTCATATATGCTGGGTTACTATTTCTAGATGACAACTTAGACAATATCTTAACCTAGATTCAGGTATGACTATGTATTGTAGTCACTAGCCCTGACATTGAATTTTTGGAGTCATTAAATCTAGCTCAGAATTGGTCGGGGATTATAACAACATGTGAACCAAGATTAGACTACATTAATTTGTTGTCCTAGAATGTGCCAGATATCTTAATTGTTATCGCTAAATCTAGTTCCAAATTGGTTGGGGATTGCGATAACTCTTCTATGAGGATGAGTACATTATATTAATGTCTTGAGATGTGTCGGATATATTGACATGAAGTTATGTTTTAGTTATCACTAAAATCTAGTTTTGAATAAGTAGGGGATTGTGATGACACCTAGTCAGATCCTCTCTTTCTAGGAGGGAGTGTTAAGATATAGCTACGATCAGATATGGCAATATATATTAAGATCAGTTGATAATCATATATGTTACAATGTAGTTAATATTAACAATCAGTTATGAAGGGTCACGACCCTACGTAGCATAAGCTAGGTATGGTCATGGCTCTTCATAGAAATGACTATTCAAAGGATATAAATGCATATCGATGGCTAGTGAAAAGATAAATCACAACAGTATTCTATTTCAATACAACACTCATATATATTTTGTATAGGATGATCTTGATTTTACAACAGATAATGTCCTGTTCTATTCTATCAAGTGTATGCGTGTATTATAAATCTATAGGTTTTGTGCATTCATATATGCAAAATGAAATGATAAATCTTCTCTTTGTTTCTTTGTTATGGGAAGATTAAATAGGTGGTCTGTAGGCTATTTGTTTATTCATCTCTTAGTACTTTAATATGAAACTGCATTCATGCCATGTTGATGGGTGAATGTTAGTCTGCCTTAGTGTCTTCTAGTTAAAGACATAACCAACAATTTATTCATTGCATATCTTTTAAGAGCAAGTTGTACCTCTCAATTTAGAGGAGAGTTATCAATTTAATGATAACTTATCCAACTATTAGTGCTCTTTGTTCTTCTTTCCAGGCATTTGGAGTTAGTTTGTTTATCTATTTTTGAAGGAAAAATCTATTCACTAACACACTTTCACCATGTCCCTACCATTTTGAGTTGAAATTGTTGTCACTGGTCTGTTTCATCTTATCATTTTTGTTTCTGTCAGTTTCAACTCTTTATCTATTCGTATCAGTCTTTTTTTATCAACTTTTTAGTGACTTTTCAAATAGATAAATTACATCACCTAATCATTTTACCATTTCCATCATTTACATATTTAAGGAAGGATAGATCTTATTCTCATTTATAGATTGAGTCACCTATTGGGCCTAGTGGAGATATTCTTCCTTCTTAATGTGCAAATTGCGAAGTGGGAAGTGATTATTAATCTATATATTAAATTTCTTCCCATTTCTCATTGCAAAAAAATAATTGAAATAAATATGGAGAATTCTTTGGACCATTAATGACCATTCCTAACAACCAAATTTACTGTTAGAAAATAGTGAAACAAAACTTCAATCTATAAAATTCAACATGGACCTAAAAGTAGCATAGTGAAACATACATAGACCATGCATTACAACACCAAAATCACAAGTCACCAACTTCTTATACAGATCATTCTCCCATAAGAATTTCATGTACTATTTCTTTCACATATTGGCTTCCCATACTTGTGAAATTTTAGATATACAACATATTGACATATAATCACTATCACTAGACATTAGAACAATATTTTATAATTAAATATACAACCTCTACTAAAACTCTACTTTAGATAATATTTCTTGCATATCAGACTTCAAATTTTATTTGCACATGAAAAAATGACACTCCTATACACACATATGGAACTTCTCTTCATCATGTACAAAACTTGAACACATAAAACCCTTCATCAAGCTGAACATATACAAATATTCATCAGGATGACATCAATGACAAAATTGAACACATATTTATAACAATCTACACACCCTAATGATGACCTTATGGTAAGAAATATTGTCAATTAGTGCCAAAACACTTAGTCATCACAGTGTTGATTGAGCCAGCAGTGTAACCCGAGCAGTTACTATGTAACCTGAGCAGTGACAGTGTCGACCGAGAAGATAGTGGTAATCAGTATTACCCGAGTACATAGAGTAGCCCGAGCGCCAGAGAATAGAATGTTGCCTGAGTGACAGCATAATGCCCGAGTGCCAATATATTACCAAAATGGATTATTGGACCCAAGTGATAGGTTTGGGCCGACCTAGCTTATATTATTAGATATTAATTTATCTTATGGAAGCTGACTTATAGTTGCATTTGGTTTGGATAAGGTATAAATATAAAGTATTTTGTTTATCCAAAATTTATGTGAATAGATGTATAAGAGCATGTATGCAAATATGAAGAGACAAATTATTTAAGAGGTTACATCAGTATAAGGAACATCAGAGACTCATCCATCACAATCAGGTGATAAGTTTATATCATTAGATCTTATTCAAAAAATCAAAGTTGCATTGAAGATCATCTATTGTTTCATCCTAATAGGTGCATCAGCAAAATCCTCTAACAAGGTGGACCTAATAGTCCTTTATAAATATCCTAACAGAGTTGCATTACTTGATTGTATTGTATTAAATCCTTTCACAAGGTGGACCTAATAGTCCTTATTTCTCCTAGCAGGGTAGACCATCATAAGTGGTCAATTGTAAGCTTTAACAGGATAATTTTATACTTTAGTAATAAATCTTATTGGTACCATCCCCACCTCAGTTTTACTTTCTAGCTGGAAGGTTTTTGGGTAACCAAACATTGTGTCAAGTGTTCTAAATTTTTTATTGATTTTCCTTTCATGCATGTAATCAGATTAGATAATCTAATATTGGATTAAAAGGATTAAGTTTTATTGGTTCCTGATTCACCCCCCTCCTAGTCACATTGACTCAACATATTTTCCAACAATTGGTATTAGAGCATAAGGCTCTCTTTATAGAAGTTTAACAGCTTGAGAAAAGATCAGAGGGAATGGAAATATAAAGACTAGAGAAATCCATTGAAAATGAAAAGATAGATCTACAAGTGGCCATGGATTAGATCAAGAAAATTAAGGAGCAATTCTCTATTTCCCTGAAAAGAAGAAAATATTTAGTGGTATAGATGAATGACAAAAGTTACATAGAAGAAAGAATTGATGAATTATGCAAAGAAAGAAGTTCAGAAGAAGCAGATGCAGCAGATGAAGACCTACTTGCAAAGAATCTCAATTTACATGAAGAAGCCAGAAAATTGAAAAGAGAACAAGAAATTCATTCAGTCATAATATGTGAAGTCATAGAACAAAAGAGTCAAGAAGAAAATGACATAGAAATGGCACTAGAAGATAAAATATTGTTGAGTACAAGATTTGAAGAAAAAGAAAAATAAATCCATCATTTGTCACTTTAGCAAGCAGATATGATAAATCAACTGAATAATGTAAATCAAGAAGTTATCAATCTGAGAACATAAAATGAAAGACTGTATAATGATCTCAATACTGAAAAACAAACCAATGAGTATGATGAATTCACAAGGAAGCATGGATTAGTTGATAGAGAGAACTCAACTCAGACACCATGGATAGACTAGATTAGGTTATACTGAACAAGGTGAATCCTCATAGCAAGGAACTCAAAATAATAGAAAACCTACTTGTAAACATTGTGGCAAGTTAGGGAACACAACAAACAAGTGTTGGAGCAATGGAAAATCAAAGTTTAATGGTAAGTGCTATAGATGCAACAAACATGGACATAGGGAAAGTGAATGTACTGAGAAAACTAAGTTTGAAGGAAAATGTTTCAATTGTAACAAACAAGGTCACTAATCCTCTGAGTGCAGAACTAAGAAATGGAACCTTGCTGAACAACTAGCTAAAGCAATTTTTGGTTGGGATTACAACACATGGAGTAGATTTTGTCACTGTGGTGAATATGGGCATATTGGTGCAAATTGTGTAAAGAGTCACCTCAAAAAAATGATAACAAGAAGACCAAGGAAATGGTTGAGTTATGAGTATACACCAGGGTACTTGATCATTTGGCACTTTGGAAAAGTGATATGTTGTTTATCTTTCACTGACAGTTCACTGGAAGGTTGATGTCAAGCAAAGCAAAGTTGATGCCGAGCAAAGAAAAAGATGATGCTGAGAAAAGAAAAGATGATGTCAAGCGCCAGTGAAATTATGAGGGAGACAGAGAAAGTCGAGCAGTAGTAATTTAGTAATTGATAAGATTTGAGATCTCTGGCTGACATGGTTGATTTTATTGGGATATGCATTGTTAATTAAGATTGGTCCACACTCATTTAATGCACAGGAAACCGTTATTAACGCATGGATTCAATGTTTAATTAATGACTATATTGGAGAAGTAAATTAAATGTAATGATGGAAAGATCTGTTGGATCTGACCTAACCTAAGATCTATGATCTTGATTAAGCGGAAAAAGATCTATCTAAACTATATGAAGAGGTATCATATAACCTACTGTGGTTATTTTTAAGTATCCAAGTGCAAGGATTAGTTGTATGCAAGAGTAGTGCATGGTTAATTGACTAATTGGAAAAACCTAGCAGAGAAGGCTGAGTAGAGAGAGATTGCTTGATGGATTTCCAAGTAGATCTGAAGTTTGAGATGAAAATGGAGGCCACTCAGTGAATTAGCATTAGAGCTAAAATTGGATATGGATTTGCAAAGTAAGTTGGATGTATCAGATCACACCTGCTGATTACTTTCTAACCATTGTATCCGTTCAAATCCTTTAACCAGGTTGACCTAATAGTCATTGTATAATTCCTTTGAACAAGGTGACATTTAGATTGGAATGTTCTAAGTCCTCTAACAAGGCCACTCCTGATAGGGTGATTAAATCCTTTAACCATGTCACATTTGATAGTGTGTTTTGTAACCTCTAACAGGGTTGGCTCCTAACAGGGCATCACTTTAGAAGAGTGAAATTTTGGTAGCATGTTACTGGTGTTTTTTCCTTTATTGGGTTTCCATGTTAAATCATGGTGTCAAAATGTGTAAATTTTTATGTTGGGTTTTATTTTTAATTTTATGTTAAGCTTATTTCATTAGTACAGTAAACTACACACTTTTGTTGTTTATTGTTGCCGAGCATATATGAGTTGTTGAAGTGATATAAATTTTTATTTGGGAACATATGGACCTAAGGATAATTGATTTACCTCCCCTCTCAGTTATTCTCAATTCATTCTAACAATTGGTATCAGAGCTTTGTTCTCTTGAAATTGTTTGAAGGTACTTCAAGATAAAGATCAAGATGTATAAAAGGGATGGACTAAAGATTAACAAGGACAACTTTCCTGCATGACAAAGTTTGATGAAAATTTGCTTGGCTAGTATTGGTGATTCTGCTAAACAACATATTGAAATAGAATATGTATCCCCTACTAGAGTTTCGAATGATGCACAATTAAGAGAAAAACATGAACATAATCAAGCAATGTTGGAACTTGCATCATCTCTGAACTATCATGAATTTGAGGACATCAAGGACTGTACAAGCACAAATAATATGTGGTATTCTCTTCAAACCATCTATGGAGGTGATACGAATGTACTAAGAGCCAAATCTAAAAGCTTGAGAGGTAAGTTTGATGATTTAAAAATGAATGAAGGAGAAAATATAGTGCAATATTATGATAGGATAAAGGAAGTTGTAAATGCTATTAGAGGAGCTAAGGGAACCATTGATGATGACACTATCATGAGAAAGGTACTAAGAACACTTCTTCCTATTTATGCTATTAGAGTATCTACAATTCAAGAACTGAGATGTACTCCTAACAACAATTTGACTCTGGAAATTTTGGTAGGTAGACTTACTACATTTGAGATGTCAAATATTGACAACTATACTCCACAAACTATTGAATCTGCAATCAAGTCACAGATGGTCATCTGCAAATCAAGGAAAGGAAAGAAATGTGTGAGTAGTGATAGTGACACTTCAGATAATGATCTAGAAGAGCTTGAGGCACTTATGGCAAGGAGACTAGCAAGAGGAAAAGGAAAATTCAGAGGTAAACTTCCTATTATTTGTTTTTCTTGTAACAAAGTTGGTCATATTACTACTAGATGTCCTGATAAGAATGAGAAAGATGAAAGAAGAGACAACAAGTACAAAGAAATAAAGGATGACCAAGACTACAAAAAGTACAAGGATTACAAAGATAAAGGTAAGAAATATTGTTATATAGTTGAAGAAGCTTCTGACAGTGAATCTGATAAATCTGATGAAAATGATATAGAAGTTGTGTATGTTGCAATGAAAGATGATTCTGATGATGATGAGAAAACTGCACTAATTTCTTATATGAGTAAA
>MU223581.1:596442-614595 GCA_018584345.1 Thuja plicata
TATTGTAAATGCTTATTTTCTAGTAAATGAATTAATCATATTTCTAAATTTTAGCTTCAAGCCTATGTAAATCATATTGTTTAAGTTTAGTTTACATTTGCAAAAGAAAAGATGATCTAAGTAAACATGGCTGCTTAGATTTAAGAATTTTTTAATAAATGCACATTATAACATATTTTTGTGTTTAAAAATAAAAAGCTGTAATGTGAGATGAAACTAGAACAGAAGAGTATTCTGGCTTATAAAGCATCTTAATTTCTGACATACATCTATCTCTTATTCTTGTTTGAATAGGAACCTATTTGTTTAATAGAGTAACTTTGTTGTGTCTACCCAGTAGTGGATTTCTCGGCATGACATTCTGGTGTCAGAGCATGGTTTACAGCTCTAGGACCTTGTCAATTCCTTGCATATTTTATTCTGATTTAGTATGAATAAAAAAAAGAATTCTAAACAGTGCCTCAAAAATTTTAGTGAATACTGTAAATACTCCTATAGTAAAAAATATATACAATGTACAACCATTGGCTTGTTATATATTATACAAATAAATTTATGTGCATTATAAAGTCTATTGTAGGAAACAATGAGTTTATTTAGAAATGAAACAGCTAAGATTAACTATTTCTCTATAACATGATCATACTGTATTAAACTTGCATATGTGATAAAAAGGAAAATATATGAATAAAAAAAAAAATGCAGAGGATTATTTCCTTAAAGAAAAAGAAAATATAGCCTATCTTCCTCTATCTCATGGAACCTGCAACGTTATTGTTGATGGGGTTTTACTGACCGGGTCTGCCAACAGTCATAATTTGTCACCGGGTACCGGGGGTACCAGCCAACTCCACCTACAAAGGATATCTGGGGAAGTTAGATTCTCCAGGCCTGCAAGCACCTGTGTGTCGAGTCACGATGGTGTGGGGCTCGGCTGGGAGAAGTGACTATTTTCAAGGGGGATAGCTGGTTTATTCAACTCATTCTCTCTGGAGATTCAGGAAGGTGAGGTTTTTCCAAGCATTCTACACTTAGCAAATAAACTGAAAAAGATCCTACAGGGTTAGAAGTACTTCATCTATCTATATTTATGCTTAAACATTTGAAACATCAATAATGCTCTAATATACTACACTAAATACCGAAGAAATACACAACCATCAGTTCATATTTTGTCAGTAGCAAGGGAAAAGAGGTCGTTAAGCTACTTAAAAAATCAGAGCAGAAGACATAAAGAACATAAAACATAAAATACCATTAACTCAGAAGTTTGAATGCCAACAACATCATTGCAAAGAACTCTCCCTTCTTCATTAATATTTCTTCCAGTAAGCACTGGTGCGTGATACAATGGTGGCTCCAGGAGAGTGTCTAACTATTTAGAAAGTGAAATAATGGAGCATTAAGCTCTACAACTGAAATGATAATACTGCTTTTCTATTACTGTGGACAGCAAAATCATCAATTTTGTCGACCCTTGGAAATGGGCTGGACTTACCATTTATACACATCTTCATCTAACCCTAACCCTAACCCTATTTTACATTACACTACAATAAAATACACTATCCGGGGGTCGGTACTACCTGCACCACCCTACAAAAGACCTTGAGATAGAATAGGCCTAACATGTCAGAAGAATAAGACAAGAAGGTAGAGCAGAAGACTCGGCCTTGAGAAGAGGGCCAGGAAAGAGAAGGAAGAAATCAGATCCCCAGGGATCGAGGCTATATGCCTCATAAATGGGAAATGCGGTGCCCTATCTCCAATGTGCTAGGTGTACCTCTGAAGCAATGCCTCAAGAAGACCATCTGTCAGAAAACCAACTATTGATTTGACGTTCCTTGATGTAGCCAACTACCTTTTGATAGCCTTTATTAACCACTTCTGAAAGTGACTAGTTGGCCTCAGGGACTGGGACACGGATCACTTGAAAGAATATAAAATTTTAGATCTGAGATTTTGGGACCTGGGAACTTACGTTCTGAAAGAATAAAGAATACAAAATGCTTGGGTTTTCTCTGACCTCCAGAGAAAATTTATTGTTGCTTGTTGTCATTGAAGGTTTAGAGAAGGTGGGAGATTCCATCCTCATCAATTTCTCTAAGGCAGGACCACCGGTACTTAGCCGCCTCAATTTGTTCCCCTAGCTCCGGAACATTATCCTTAAACTCATTGGCCATTTTTGCCGCATCATGACCACTAAGGATCATGCGAGTTAGCCCTGTCATTTGAGTCCCGTCCAGTCCCTCTGAGGATTGGTATTTGGAATCCATCAATTCATCAAACTTACTCAAAATTTATTCCTTCAGAGTGCATGTGTCAGTGCTGAATGGGTCAGCTACAGAGACCTTTGTGACAAATGCCTTGTACATATTTGAAGAATATTGCACTGTGTTAAACTTATCGTGCAAAGCCCCTACCAGTTGCTTGAGTACCTCCAATGTGAGGTCAAGTCTGGAGTGTTGGGTCCTCACAAAGTTAAATGATTCTTCCCCTAGAATCCCAGATTTGGAGACCATCTCTTCCCCAAGGTTGAGGAGCTCCTCCAGCTCTACCTTCCAAGCCTCATAGTTTTCCATGTCACCCTCCCACATGTTAAGGATAGTCTCTGCCTGATGTAGAATTTGTCATGTGACATATAAATATAAGAGGGTGGACATTAGGAAATGCTAGGTGTTTTCTATTTGCAGAGCAACCCACTCGTCGACCGCTTGGGCCTTCTTCTTCATTGCTCATAGGGAGTCAATGTCGCTCTGTGGTAATGGCACATTAGATGTGGAGGCCTCTAGAGGAATGGCACTAATGGGCTGGGCCACCTCAGTAAGAAACCTCATGAGGTTAGCTATCTTTTCCTTTTCCTTTTTGATCCTTTGAGCCTCCTTTTCATATCGGGCCTCCACCGCTCTGGCTGCTTCTTTTAACAGGTTTACTTCACCCTATTTTCCTCTCTTTCCTAGTGATATCTCCATGATATCATAGTCTATGGCCTTGGCCGTTGCCTCATCGGTGTTTGGGGGAGGTGTTGCCACAACTACAACTATTTCTTCGCTGGCCCGATTCGAAGGGTATGAACCGTCCGGGCTTTCTTAGCCTTTGGTGGTTCCTGGACCTGAGCCATCATCTCAGCTAGAGAGAGGTGAGCTCTCAGGGTGGATGGGACCTCTTCTTTCTCTCCACTAACCACTAAGGTGGCAGGGGTGGCTTGTTCACCAAATTCTATTCTTTTGGTTCTTCCTCAGTGGTGTGGGTCTCACCTGCCCTTTTTCTTTATCTTGGGCCTCATCAGGAACATTTCCCCTGACGATGTTTATTTCCTTAACTTTGTCCTCTACACCTTCAGCTTTGTCTGGGCCTTCATCAGCTATCCTGGGGGTTTCCTCCTCTTTCTATTCTTGCTCTTCGACCTCAATCTCTAGGATCTCTTCTTCTAATACATCTTTTAGAAATAGGGGAGGTACCAGGCCAAGATTTAGCATTTGTGCCATGGTTATTACCTGCCCAAAGGTTGCTTCAGGGAGTGGAACTTGGAATGTGGTGGATGAGGTTACAGTTGCTCCCGTAGGTCTTTTTCCCTCATCAGATGTCACTTGTTCACTCTTCTTTTTCTGGTCCACCCCCGTATCTTGCATCTCTAGAACTTTGGAGGTGATTTCCTACTCTATTTCTTTTTCTTCTTCCATTGGCTCTTCCTGTTCCTACGCAGTTCTTTGTTCCTCAGCTTCCTCTTCTGCTGGGACTTATTTCATCTACTCGATGTCCCCCTGTAAGTTACCAAAATCATCGGTTACAAAAACATCATCAAACTCATCTTGCAGAGGAGGGTTGGCTGGGACATTGGCGGGTTCTGCTTCCTTCTCTGGCTTTGGGGAGTCGAAAGAAAGGATTTAAACTTGTGGAGTCTGGGGCATCCCCATCTTTGGCTCTTTTTTAGGATTTGGGTCAAGCCTTCTCCTTCTCTAGGTAATCAAGGGTGGACCCACATCCATTACTACTACTTTTTCCACTGGATCCACCCCTGTTGCCTTAACCATCAAGGCTGCTAGTGAAGGGGAGGAGGGGGGAAGAATAGGTCTGGCCATTGACACCGGGGTTGCCAGCCGCGTGATTATTCTATCTTTCATCTGCTGGGAGGCTACTAGAAATTACTTTAGCTATTCTTTTATAGGGACTTCTTGCATAGGAGGAGTGATCATTATTCCTTTCCCTTTGTTCGCTCCCTATTAAGAAGTCCCGGCCCCCGGGGTTTCCTTTGGTACTGGCTAGGCTGCTCTGCGGACACTCCCGGGGCACACCCTCTTGAAGTAAGCATGGTTGCACTCGACCACCACACGGGTGAAGTCCTCAATGGTGGACCCTTCCTGGACATCCCAGTTTACTAGTGGGAGAGCCAATGTATCGATCCCCTTTGCTTTGTATTGGGGATCTATCGTGGAGCCGACATCTAAGAAGTCCTCTAGGAATCTCTAGAGCTTCAATCTTTCTATCATACCTACGGTCATCCTAATGTAGTGCCAGCTCCAGACCTCCACGTCATCTTGGTAGTCTTCCCAAAAGTCCTCGATATGGTATTGATGGGGCTATAATGCCCGGGGAAGTCCTACTGCAATCTTGCCATGCGAATCGAAATGCTTCTGCACCAAGTACAATTTCGCCAAGTTATAGCTTTTTAGCACATTGTTTGCCTCTTTGGTGGTGGCCAAACTACATGAATAATTCCCACAAGTGATTGGGAATAGAATATTAGTTACCTTCTTCAGGGCATAGAAGGCATGCAGCTCCATTATCTGCCAGCAATATTTCAGGAGGACTATCTTGTCCCCATAGTGCTTGGGCAACAAGTAGGGTTTCCTGGAGAAGCTGGTCACCCTTATATAAGTATGCTGCTAAAATTGTATATAATAGTGTCCATAACTCTGGACCAAACTTATCGCCTCTATGGATAGGCGGTATCCTACATCCTGGGTGGGTGTGAGCAGGTGGTAGTAAATGAATGCATCATTTACTCAGTAGAAATTGGAAAAACTAGCCTCCGATTGAATCTGTGGGAAGTAGTCCCAAGGGGCCTTCTGATCTGGGCCGAGCCCGAGTATGCCGTCAGTAAGTAGCCCATTGGTGTGGGGTCTCTACTGTGCTAGGGCCTAGAGAACATAAGAAGTCATATAAAATTTCTTCTTCTTGGCCAGTTGGAGGAATTGGGAGTCAAAATGATTTGAAATTATGGTCGCCTAGGCGAAAAACTCCCCTACTGTACTTATACCAAGCAAGAAGTAGTACATCCATCCAAAAAATTCTTGGGTGTGTTGTTGCTTGAAGACCTGACATAGTGCTATTATCCCCATCTAGATGCTCTCTTTGAATTCGAACCTGGGGATCTCTAGCTTCATCCTCTTGGGGTCCCTCTTTAGGACTTTGAGCCAATTATTGTTCATATATATGCGGGCTGCCTCCTCCAATTGCTTGAATTGGGCCAAGGCATCAAACTAGGTGACCATGGTCAGCTTAGCAAATTGAGGGATTCCCAAGCTCCTCTGGAAGGTATCAAGATCAAGAGACACTAAAGGAGTGGGGTACCCTGTTTGATCTGGCGGTGCGAGCATAGCAGCCCAAACAGATGGGTTGTAAAGAGTCGAGAGTGTGAGAATAAGCTTCGGTGACTGCACCGAGCATGAGAAGCAAGCTGCCTTAAGGATCCTGATGTTTCCAATTTTAATGGCCAAAGGATCTCTAGCCTGTCGCTGAATGTACATAACTTTGACCAAGGCCCGCATTTCTAGCCATGTTCCGATGCTAGTGGCGGTAAGAAGCTGGACCTTGAACTCAATCTTTAAGCCTGCGATGACTCCATCCTTTACGTATTTCAGACTCAAAGTCATCTTTTCTAGAGCCTTCTCCATTTTGGATCTTATTGCCACTCTGGTACTTGCTGTAGATGGAAGTTTCGAACTTCCAGGTGGTGAGGATGCAGATGCTTCAGACATGTTTGAAAGTATACTCTAGAAACTTGCATGACAAGGCGACTTTCAGAATGCATTAATAAGAAAATACTTCAGGGTCCAGAGATCCTACCACCGCGATGTCTTCTTTCCCTGAAAAAGTTAGTTTCATTCAAAAACTCTAGAAAGCATACATATACATATTGTGAACTTAGAAATTTGATTAACCATCTGGGTCTAGGAATTTTATCACATTTGGTAAAAAAAGACATGGGATGGATGATCACAGGAGACCTGGAGCCCAGAGAAGTAACCATTGGTAAAGATGTGCACAAAAAGGCAAACTGTCAGACCCACGTGGGCGCCACATGGGTGAGTAATAAATGGGAGTTATAGCGATGACGACAGAACCAACTATCTGAATGCGCAAAAAGTGAACGCCACTTGGATAGATTTAAATGTGCGCATGGGTCATAAATGAGGGCTAGGCTGGTTTTATGGAGGAGAGAGAAAATTGCCTATTTGAAACTGACCAAGAGCGAAGTTTCAAACAGGTGGTATTCTGCTCAGAATGAGCTTGCAGACAAAAATAAGTGACATAGGCAGCACAACGAGCTTGCTAAGCTACCTGATAGGATACACATAGGATATACATTAGAGCTAAGGGATATACAAACATAGACTAGAGGGATATACAAAAAATATACATTGAGTTTATACATATATACATCGCAGAACAAATATCTATAAAAAACCCAAGCAAGGCACAGAATATCTACAACTTCTTACACTATGTACAGACTATACTACACCTGCACAGAGGGTGGACAACCCTCTGACAGAGCTGACCCACCAACGGGCGGAAAAACTAGAAAGAAACGAAAGACAAACAAACCAAAAAGGTAAAGACAACAAAAACAAACAACACTAGACAAAAGGAAAGCCGAAGGGAGAGGAGGCACCAACCTAAAAAATGTAGGAAGAGAGGAAAGAAATCCTCTGCAGAATCTCTGCAATAGCTCCAACTATCAAATAATCACAACCCACCACTACAAACCACTCATAATCACTCGAAAATGTTGGAAGTGTTTAGCATTGGATTATCGTTAAATCACTGCAAATCACTCTGAAATCGCTCTGATTGCTTGAGCGTTTAATCATGGTAAATGTGAAAATGACAGGTAACTTCTATTTATACCCATGGTAAAAAGCAAGCCACCTTCCTACCTGCAAACTCCAAACAGATAGACCTCCGGACTCCAGGCCCAGGGATTCCCTGCGACGATATCATCTTAAGGAAAGAGAATATTGCGACAAAGAATCCTGGAGTTCAGAGTCTGGCTCCTGACAAAGGAAGACCAAATCCGGGACCGGGGTCCTAGAGGAACAAGAAACCAACAAAAAAAGACACAAGCGCGGAGAAGAAAACCCTAAAGAAGGAAAAAAAAAGAAAACAAAGAAAAAGACAAGGCAAGAGCCAAAAGCCAAAAACAAAAAAGAAAAGCAAAGGGGGACCCAACATTTTGCACACAAAATGTAGGGATGGGGATGCAGGGCATAAAAAATGGCGACTATCTGGGAAAAATGCCTTAATGCATTTGAGAACTACAGAATCTCTGGTTAACAAAAACTGGAACAAGTCACTACTCGAGGTATCTTACAGGCAAAGAGCAACACGTCTAAGAAAATCCAGCCACATGGGATCCATCCCATAGTCTTTTCATTAGTGGTGGAGTGTGTGCTTTGGAAGGAAATCAAGCTGATAACCTCTGGGAGGGGTAGAGAAGAGGCACTAATTACATTGAACCATAGTCATCAGATTTTTCCATTTCTCCTGGAGACCGAAGCTTCATCCCGCTTCCCTTTTCTTGTTATTTTGCACATTTCTGGGTGGGAAGGCGGTACTTCTTTCACCATTAAGCTTAATCTTAGCTAATTTTAATAGCGGTAATTCTCTCACCTTTCCACCTATTTCATATGTTGAGTAGGGGGATAAAACTTTGGACCCAGAAAGAATTCTTTAAAATTTCAGACTTGGGTCAACCAGCTAGTACAACTGATCTATCCTCGGTGTGTCTGATTACTTGTTCCTTATTTTTATTTCACTGATTGCCAGACCTTCGAAGATAATCCCAATGGAGATTGCTTAGAATGTACCACAAAACCTGTAAAATATCTCTAGAGACCGGATTGAGTCCACTATGCTAAAGATAGATTCTTAAGTTCACCATGCTACAGACATCGTATTGAAGACTAGGGTTTATGTGAAGCATTCCAATCCTTACAAGAGAGAACAAAACACCGGGACCTGAAAAGAAAACCAGAAATGAAAAAAAAAACCACCAAAAGAGGACTACCCCAGAGGGTAGCCAACAAGGATATTTACAAGACACAGTACCTCCCAACAAGACACCGAAAAAGAAATATTTACAACCGGAGGGCTTTACATAAAATTTAATTTTAGACAAACTTACCCTATTTGAAATAGTGTTTGAGAAACTGTCTATTGATGGGCAATGGGATAGGTTCCCCAGTCATGGTGTTAAGGTGGTAAGTATTTGTCCCGCAGATTTCTAAGATTAAATATGGTTTGAGCCAGAGCCGTTGGAACTTGGTGTGCTTTCCTTTCTTTTCCCGGGCCTTGTCCCACAATAGGACCAAGTCTTTTTCTGAAAACCCTTGTATTGGGCTCTGCAATCAAACCATCATTTTACCACTACTTGATGACATGCAAAATGTTTGAGGGTTGCATCTCATTGTTCTTCCATTCACACCAAATTTAGGAGCCGGACCTCCACAATGATGTCCTGGTTGCTGAATTCCTGCATAAACTACAAAATTGGGATCTATAAGTTAATTGGGAACACAGGGTTCTAGCCATAAACTAGATGGAATGGAGATGTTCCCAAGGTGGCCTTGATTCAAATGTGATCCACCCAGAGGGAAAATTTTAACTTTTGATGCCAATCCTGGGGATTCTATTCTAGCAGGTGTCTGATCACTTCAAGTAGATTTTTATTTGTAGACTCAACAACACCGTTCCCCTGGGGGTAATAGTTGCTAGAAAAATTTAGAGTGATCTTTCAATTGTAAGTCCACTCAAGAAATTGCGCCGAAGAAAATGCCAGACCATTGTCACATACCAAAGTAAAGGGCATTCCAAACCTTGTGACGATGTTTTGTTTTAGGAATTTGATAACTACGTCTGCCGTGTTATTCTTGCAAGGTATAGCCTCACACCACCAGGTGCAGTAATCAGTAGTAGTAAGAATGTACCAGTGATTGGCAGATGAGTTTGGGTTGATTTCCCTAATGAAGTCAAAGGCCCATTGGGCGAAGGGCCTAGCCTCGAAGACTAGTTGCAAATTCATAGCCGGGTTACACTCATGATGCGCCGCGGTTTGCCAAGTGTGGCATTTTCTAACATGAGTGTAAACATCTTTAAATATACAGGGCCAATAGTATCCATCTTGAAGGATCTAATGGGCAGTGGCATCGGTTGAGCCATGTCCGATTCTAAACTACCCATGAAATTCATCAATCATCTTCGTAGCTTGGTCCCTATTGATACACTATAGGTACACTCCCTCGTAGTTCCTATGGTAAAGCGCAGAGTTTTTGATCATGAAGTGATTGCTTTTCATCCGTAGGGCACATCATTTATTGGGAGATAATCCCTCTGGGAATTTTTTATTTAGTAGCAAATATACTAGATCGGTATACCATGGGTCTTGAGTGATGGACTCCACCGTGTAAGTTTGGCATTCTATGTGGGGAGTCTCTTCTGCCATCACTTGACTCAATCCCTGGCCCCAGACTATCTTTATGGGCTGCATCTCTAAATCATATTCCTAGAGGATGGCCATCCATTTCCCCCATCTTTCATCCAACTCACTCTACATCAGTAGTGACTTTACGACCTGATCTAAGATGATAGCATGCACCTTGCTCTGGAGAATGTAATGCCAGAATTTCTTCACAGCGTGAACTAAAGCAAAGGCCTATTTTTCTAGTAATGAATACTGGACTTCAGTGTTCTTAAATGGGGAGCTCATGAAAGCTATTGGTCATTCTTCCCCTTCAACCTTTTGAGTCAACACCACCACGGCGGAATGTAGCAAAGCAAAGGAGTAAATGTAAAATGAAAGGGAGTAGTCCGGACTAGCCAGGATAGGTGATTCCATTATTGTCTATTTGATCTAGGCAAATGCCTGCTTTTCTTCAGGACTCCACTCAATCTTGGTATCCTTTTTCATCATTTCATTGAGTGGTTTGACTATTTTGGTGAATCCAATGATGAACCGCCGGATGAAGTTGATCTTTTCGAAGAAAGATCGCATATCTTTCTTGCTACCGGGCATTTGTAAGTTTAGCAACACTTCAACTCTCTTAGGGTCAATGGATATGCCCTTCTTAGAGATGATATGCCTGAGCAACTTCACTTCGGTGACCCTGAATATGCACTTCTTGGGGTTGAGGGATATTCCATACCGGCGACATCTCTCACAGATTTGAGCAAGATGGGCGGAATGGTCATGCCTGTCCTAGGAAAAGATGGTAAAATCATCCATGTAGATGATTATGCACTGATTCACAAGGCCCTCAAATGCAATGTCCATGGCCTTTTGAAATGTAGCCCCTGCATTAATCAGACCAATGGGCATTCTCTTGTATGCAAACATTCCCCACTTAGTGGTAAATGCTATTTTCTCCCTATCTTCATACTTAACCATAACTTGGTTATACCTGAAGTACCCATCCAAGAATGACATCATCTGGAATCCATTCGCTATCTGTAACACCTCATCCAATGAAGGGAGAGGGTGATTATCTTTCTTGGAGGCCTTATTCAAGTTTTATAAATCTACGCAAAGGCAAATTTCACCGCTCTTCTTTCTCATAGGGACTAGATTGGCAACCCATGTAGTATGCTGGATTAGAAAGATTATTTGGGCTGGTAGCAATTTTTCCACCTCTTGACGAATTAGGGGTTTGATCAGTGGGTTGACCGGTCATTGCTTTTGCCAAAAAGGCTTAGCATCAGGTTTCAGGGGAATAGTATGAGTCATAATGGATGTGTCTTATGTTTTCAAATCCTCATATCCCCATGCAATTACATCTATGTATTCTCGGAGAACTGCGAGAATCTTCTCCTTCTCCTCAGGGGAGTAGGAGGTACCAATGTGGATCATCTTTTCTTCACTGGGCTGGCCAATGTTTACCCTTTCAAAATTTCTTTCCTCAGAAGAAGATGACATCTTTCCCCAGGCCCAAGGGTCTGAGTCGAAGATTTGTTCAAGTGCAACCATCCCCTTCGGGATGGTATTAGTGGGTAGGTCCATGATCCCATCATCTTCATCACCCTACCCAGTATCGTCATGGTCTTGTTCCTCCACTACCTGGTCTTCAAAGACACCAACGTTGGCCATAAAGGGAAGGATATGCTGATCATCCTCAAAACCCTAAAAGTGGGTGACATTATCTAGGATAGACGGGGTGGGGACCATCTCAACTGAAAATCTCCAGAGTCGCGAGCCCGCCATTGGCTCAAGCATGTTGGTAGAAATGAAAAGGGCATCCGGTACATAATTCCATCGCCAAGGAATGAGATCAATGCCAAAGGCATCAAAATTTTCAATAAGGCTCCAAGCCTGATTGCAGTATGCAGCCAATCTCTTGTCGTGACATGTTTATTGACTTCGGACCTATTTGACAACCAAATCTGAATCACCTAGAGCCCGGAGGTGGGTGACACCTTTCCTTAACGCAAATAAGAGTCCAAGGACAAAAGCCTCGTACTCCATAACATTGTTTGTGTAGTTGAATTGTAGTCTATAGGATGCAAGGAAGGATTTCCCTCATGGGTTGATTAATTCTACTCCGGCCCCACAGCCTTGTTTGGATCAAGACCCATTGAACTTGAGGGTCCACAGATCATTATTCATAGTTTGGGGCTAGGGAGAAAGAGTAGCTTTTAGATTTCTCTTGGGAGACTTGGGAGGAACATCCTCCTAAACTATTGTCATGCGGGTGGGGTTTACCTTTGGAGGAGTTTGAATTTGGGTTTCCCGGGGAGGTGGCACCAAAGGAGTGCATCCCATAGGAACACTAGGCTTTGGGGAATTAGCTATATGTTCTCTATTTTGGAAAGCATCAATATGCCTGGTAGTGACCGAAAGGCAAAGCCCACACTCAAGTTCTGAATATTTTTGATAGTGTACTCGGCACCAAGTGCCAGATAGGAGTGTAGCGGGGGTCTCTGTGGCACCTTGAGAGTCAACCTCAACTCTCAAATTTTCTTCTAGGTCCTGGGTTCTCTGTAGCACTATGGGATCCTCTCCAGGGGTGAAATTGAATGTTAAGATTTTAAAGGGTTGGTACACCCTGGGGGAAGTCTCAGAGAATAAGACCTCACTGATCCTCCCAACCTCAATAAGGGCCTACTTCATCCGGGGTTCACTTTCAACCTGGATCTTGTTTGATTCCCCTTCCCAAGGGAGCCATAAGTGGGAGAAGTCGGTCAAAAAGTATCCGTTCAAGGACTTAGACCAATTCTGACTTAATAACATCCCATAAGTCTCTAGGATGTCCACCACTTGGCCATCGATTATGTTGGCTATCCTAGGGTCCTAGATAAGCTGTATCCAGACATTCTTCAATTCCCCTACCATTTTCATGGTAGTCTTATCCAGCTGGATCACTGCACCATTAGATGGGGTGGGATGGAATCCAAGCTTCTGACATATGGATAAGGGCATGATGTTACCTAAAGCTCCAGAGTCTACCAAGAAATTGTGTATATTTTTGCCTTGGATATTCAGGCCTAGTAGGAAGGGAGGATCTTCATTGTTTCCCTGGAAGATAGCTGCATTAGTGTCTTCGAACGAGACAGTCTTGGACAGGTGACTGACAACTTTTGGGTTTCCCAAGAGCTTCAGAAGAGACTTCTTCTACTTGGGACAGTTTAGCAAAACCTCCATCAAGGTCATGGAGGTGGTGGTTTGTTCTAACACCTTTGTAATGTTGAATCTTCCTCCCAGGAATTGGTGACTACCCTCAGCTAGGTCTTTCGCTTGGTTAGAGAAAGAACCTTTTAGAGGAGTAGGTCGATCAATTGCATTATCCCGGGGAGGAGTGTCCTTGATAGGAGGTGTAGGTGTGTAAGCTGGTCCTTTACCAACATGACTCTGAGTATTGTATAGAGTCTGTGGGTTGGTGAAGGCATTGGCCTCAAAGAGCAGGATATATTCATCAAAGAACCCATGCAATTTGGATTCCTCTTCATCTTCCCCGGAAGTTCTGAAGAAGATGGTCTCACAGGTGAAGGCGCTATGGGTCAACTCCTGCATAGGAGGCTTTGGGGGAGTGGCATCATGCAATTATTGTCTATCTGGCTAGGAGATCATGATGACCTTTTCCAATGTGGCACAATTCACCTCATTGTGTGAGCCTGTGTCGTGCAATCTACACCAATTAGTCATGGGCTGGAAGTCTGCGACTGGCATGAAATGTGATGGTCCAGCACCACTTTGGTTGGTATTTTGGTTTGGAGGTGGACCTTCGGTGTTCGTGTTATTGTTCCATTGCTATTGATTGGGCCGAGGCCCATTGTTGAAGTTTCTTCCCCCGACATTGTTGTTTCGTTGTCTGGAGAAGATATTCCCTCTCTAGGAATTAGAATTCTGGGGTGCATAGGACCCCACCTTCAGTTGACCCATGTCCATAGTTAAGGTAGACAACATTCACCAGAGGGACTCAACCTCAGCGGTCAACTAAGTATTGGTGTCACAGTGTGATGATTGTTGTTGGTTTCTCGACAAGGTAGTAGTATTAGCCAGAGTTAAGGGTGGAAATCCTCTAGTCACGGATGACTGAAAGAAGGGCACTCTGGACGGTTGTGTCTACTGTGGCTGATTCCAAGCGAAGGCTTCCAGACCTAGTACCTCCTGAGTCTGTGTTGGATAAATGTACTAGGCCTGCTAGTCTATCAGTGGTGGTGGGGGAATCATTGCCATCGAGGGAGCACCCATTGCCAGATTGGGGTTATACCCCCCAGCGTATGCTGTTCTGTCGAGGATTGTGTTGAAGGGCATGCTCTGCCCAATCCCGCCTAGGAATTTGTTGAGACCTTAGGATAATTCTAAGGCTAGGTTGTAAACCTTCACCAAAGTGTCCCGATCACCTGCAGTGGTTGTTCTCCAAAGGAGAGTGGCAATGAAGGGGTCCATTGTGTTAAGATAAGTCTATATGGTTACTTCTAGGGATGGAATGAAAGGACCCATGCACTGCTTCAAGGCACACTGGAATTGATGGTTGAATGTTGCAAGAGGTTAAATGGGTTCCTTCCTAATGGAGATGAACTGGCTATGGGACCAAGCTGGGTCCACATGTACGTGAAAGGAAGCCAAGAAGGCATCCTCCATGTCCTGCCAATTGTTAATGGAGTTGGCGAGAAGGTTAAGGTACCAGTTTAACTCGTCCTGCCCTAAGGACAAGGGAAACATCTGAGTCACAACATCTTCATGCTAGATCTGGTGTCAGTTCATGGCATCCTTATATGCCTGTAAATTCTCTTCTGTGGTCTGTGAGCCTAAGTGCTTATATCATGGGTAGATCTTCTCTGGGTGCGAGGGTAAGTCGTTGATTGCACCTAGAAAAGTTCCCATTGGGGACCTGGTGTTGCCAAAATATGTAGCCATTGGGGGAACTAGATTTTGAGTTGTTTGAGCGCTGGTTCCCAGGATTGTTTGAGAAGTTTGGGTATTCTGAGGTATGCTAGACACCCAGACAATAGTGGCTAGTGTGGTTTTCAGGGTCCATTTCTTTCAGGCAAGAGGCTCAAGTTCAACAAATCTTCTAGGGTTTGGGGCAGACCTAAGGATTCTCTCAAACTTTGCTGGGGAGAAAGACCCAATCCCACTGAAGGCTTGACTCCTAAAACTATAGCTCGGGGAACCTTCGGGAGGTGTAAACTTGAAATCTTGAGAGGGGGATGAGTTCATGCCCTCCTTTTAGCACCAGTATCTGTTCACGGGGTTTTACTGACCGGGTCTGCCAATAGTCATAAGTTGTCACCGGGTACCGGGGGTACCGGCCAACTCTACCTACAAAGGTTATTAGGGGAATTTAGATTCCCCGGGCCTCCAAGCACCTAGGTATAAGGTCACGGTGGTGCGCGGCTCGGTTGGGAGAAGTGACTATTTTCGAGGGGGATAGATGGTTTCTTCAACTCATTCTCTCTACAGATTTAGGAAGGTGAGGTTTTTCCAAGCATTCTACACTTAGAAAATAAACTGAAAAAGATCTTGCAGGGTCAGAAGCACTTCATCTATCTATATTTATGCTTAAGCATTCAAAACATCAATAATGTTCTGATATACTACACTAAATACCAAAGAAATACACAACCATCAATTCATATTTGTTAGTAGCAAGGGAAAAGAGGTCGTTAAGCTACTTAAAATATCAGAGTAGAATACATAAGGAACACAAAACATAAAATACCATTAACTTAGAAGTTTGAATGCCAACAACATTATTGCAAAGAACTCTCCCTTCTTCATTAATATTTCTTCCAGCAAGCACTGGTGTGTGATACAATGGTGGCTCCAGGGGAGCGTCTAACTATTTGGAGAGTGAAATAATGGAGCATTAAGCTCTGCAACTGAAATGAGAATACTGCTTTTCTATTACTGTGGATAAAAAAAATCATCAATTTTGCTGACCCTTGGAAATGGGCCGGACTTACTATTTATACACATCTTCATCTAACCCTAACCCTAACCCTATTTTACATTACATTATAATAAAATACACTATCCGGGGGCCGGTACTACCTACGCCGCCCTACAAAAGACCTTGAGATGGAATAGGCCTGACATGTCAAAAGAACAAGACAAGAAGGTAGAGTGGAAGAATCGGCCTCGAGAAGAGGGCCAGGAAAGAGAAGGAAGAAATCAGATCCCTGGCAATCGAGGCTACATGCCTCATAAATGGGAGATGCGGTGCCCTATCTCCAATGTGTCAGGTGTACCTCTGAAGCAGTGCCTCGAGAAGACCATCTGTCAGAAAACCAACTGTTGATTCAACGTTCCTCGATGTAGCCAACTACCTTCTGACAGCCTTTATTAACCACTTTAGAAAGTGACTGGTTGGCCTCAGGGACCGGGACACGGATCACTTGAAAGAATACAAAATTTGGGATCCAGAATTCTAAGATCTAGGAACTTACGTTTCGAAAGAATAAAGAATACAAAATGCTTGGGTTTTCTCTAGCCTCTGGAGAAACTTTATTGTTGCTTGTTGTCATTGAAGGTTTGGAGAAGGTGGGAGATTCAATCCTCATCAATTTCTTTAAGGCAGGACTGTCGGTACCTAGCTGCCTCAATTTTTTCCCCTAGCTCCAGAACATTATCCTTGAACTCATCGGCCATTTTTGCCACATCATGACCACTAAGGATCATGCGAGTTAGACCTGTCATTTGAGTCCTATCCAGTCCCTTCGGAGATTGGTATTTGGACTCCATCAATTCATCAAACTTACTCAAAATGTATTCCTTCAGAGTGCATGTGTCAGTGCTGAATGGGTCAGCTCTAAAGACCTTTGTGACAAATATAGCCTATCTTCCTCTATCTCATGGAACCTGCAATGTTATCTAAAAAAAGAAATAATGAAAACTGCCCATAGTCTTGGGTAAATTTCGCAACCCCATCACTGCATAAAATACAGAATTAATCACAACTGCTTCTCTCCTCTATGCAAAAAAAAGGTATATATCTACATTGTATATAAATATATACACATTACAGTGTTGTATATTTATATATAATGGATATATAAATATATATAATAATACTTGCATTCCTCCATGAAAATACCTGCAACAATAATGGAGAACTCAAACAAATAATTTTAATAGAAAAAGAACGAGTTTTATTTATTTATTTTACAAAAATAAAAATAAACAGATTGTTGTTTTTTTTTGGCCCTTCGGCCATGCACAGGGCGGCTAGAGTGGGGGCGAAAGCCAAACCCCCACCCACCTCCATAGCCCTTCTTTTAGGAAGGGAATGGAGGGGGAGGGAGTCGACCCCATGGCGGCCCCAGCACCACCTGCATAGCCATGGCTGCAAGCCGTGGGCTGTGGGGTGAGCGGCTGTGTCTCACCCACAATGCCTTCCAACAACAAAACAAAAATGCACAAAAATAAAATAAAACCACAGTGCTTAAACCCCAAAAATAATAGTGCATGGTTTTAAACAAATACTCCTTGATTTAAATCCGTCCACCATGAATAGAGGTTTTCACAGCTTCCAGCATTAATATTTATTTATATACAGAGACATATAAATATATATACATACACATTGATGTACATATATTTGTATATCTCTAGATACATTCTCAGCCATTTCTTGAAAACCCATCTTCATACCTGTAAGTAAAATTTATTTTGATGAAGAACAAAAGAAAATAACCCTTAGGGTTTGAGTGGAAGAAGAAAAGAGAGAAAGTAAGAGAAAGAAAGAGAAACTCATTCTTTTGGGCTTTCAAATTTTGCCCCTAACCCTAATTTCGAATTAGGGATAGGGTTTGCAAATTTGAGTTGACTTTATAATTTTATTATTATTATATAAACATGCATTTTGGTGGGATGTTTTAAATTTTTCTTTTAGGTGGGATTTTTCCTCCAAAAAAATTCAACTTTTGCTTAGATAATAATCCTTTTGTTTATTATAATAGTGAAATTAAGATGCATTAAACTTTTAAGGCAAATTAAATATATTTAGAGATTGTTTTTAGGTCTAATTAGATAAATACATTTGAACATAACCTAGACTATTCTTGATTAACCAATTTAGCTAAATATTAGCCTTTTAGAAATTATGAGTAGAAATTGAAGTGGGAATTTAATAAGCCTTTTAAGGGAGATAAATTAGTAGATTTATTTTGCAAATTGACTTTATGAGTAAAAAAATAAATAAAATAAAATAAAAAATTAATCATGATAACTTTAAAAATTTGTTAAAGGCTTAGGAATATTATTATTCTTAGGTTAATTTTTATAAACTAGAAATATTTTAAAGATGTTAAAAAGATCAAGTTTTTATCCTAATGTTGTTTATTAGTGAAAGCTAATTATTTGAGATAAGTTTAACTATATTTATAACAAGTAAACTTTGTGTTTTAAATTAGTATTATTATAATTAATATATT
>MU223582.1:0-10443 GCA_018584345.1 Thuja plicata
TTTTTAAATATAAAATCCTTCATGCTAGGTTGTATTCATCACTGATTCATAGCATATTCTGAGGGCTAATATGTTGTTAATCACACTCCTCCTAGTTAGCAGGCAATAGGTCAGTTTTAGTGGGTTTACATGCTTTTCTAACCCTTTTGGACTAATATAATGACTTATTGAGTGTTTGTGTTGATTCTGACAGGTACCCATTTACACACACACACAAACCTCCTATCATTTGTCACACATGTGAAAAGGTTGGACACATCTCAAGGTTTTGTAGATCCAAAACTCAAAAGCAAGAGGATCCTAAGAAATCACTATTTGAAGAAGAAGGAGAAGTCAAGTTTGTTCAAGCAAAAGAAAATTCAAGAAAAATTTGGGTTGAAGTAAGGAAGGACAATGATGTTGACAAAGTAGTTGATGAATCCACAGTGGACGCACCCTCTACTTCTATTTGAATAGACCTTCTTGGTCTTAGGGGGAGCTATTCTAGCTTGGGACCCCTGTGCGGCTAGTATACTCACCTCTGAGTATGCGCCTATGGATTCATAGTTATAAGCACATGATATTGCAGTATGCATGCACGCATTGTCTCTAATGCATCATGATCAAAGTTGCAAATTCTCTGAGTAATTTGCGTATGGTTGAAAAAATTAAATGCAGTAGATTTTATAAAAGAATGTAAATGTTCAATCTTATTCACACTTGTATTTGAGATCATAGAATTCGAGAGCACTGGAGCACTGAGCATCAAAGCATGGAAACATAACAGATTTGGCATTTAAGCAAACATATAAGAAGTTGAAACAGAACCCTAGTAGTCGTGGCATTTCAAATTTTCACAAAACCCTATTTAAGCAATCATCAAGTAAGTATGGTGACTCTAGTTGTATTTGACCTTGCAGAGAGGAAAATATTTCTGTTTAAAAAGAATCCATTCAAATCCATACTGGATGATGTGGAAGGAGCTTTCTCCAAAACCCCATTAGGTGTTGTTCACGTAGAAGATATCCATGCATACATTTACTGTAAGAAAGAAATAGTAGGAGATATTAGCATAGACACTCATAGGGGATCTATGATGAAACTAGAATACACATTCAAGGATGAGTTCGCGCACTTGATTGATAACCCTATCTTCGAATACTCGAATGTGCACGAGTTTGATGAGCCTAAATGGGTAAATATTTTACTAATTAGAATACATGATGACCTTTACTGGATTGGTGAGGTTCCTATTCGCATCACTACAAACCTAATCCATGAATTAACTATACTTCCTAAGACTGGACCAGTTCTTCCTACTGGCAAGGATGTCAAGAAGCAAGTTGAACAAGTTTTCTTATCTAGAAGTGACAAGCGTGGGATGATAGTTGACCCTATCAAGGAAGATGACATAAAGCTTCTAACTATGATACTTGGGTATAAGTTTCAGCAAGCAAGTAGGTTAAATAATGTCTCTGCAGTAACAGTCCTAGTAGCTATCAGAATGGTGAAGGATAACACTTAGTACAATCTATGTGAGATATTGTGCACTCAATTGATTGACAACATTTGAATCATCAAGCATGACAGGAGCAAGACATTCAGGTTTGGATCTTTGATCATCTTCTTGTACTTCCATATTGTTGGAAAGGTTGCAAACCTTTACCTAGACAGGAGCAAATCGACAATGTCTTAGATTTCACTTAAAGCCACTTTAGAGAGTAGTGTGAGGGACACCATGGATATGGATATCAAGACATTTAGGATCAAGATGCAAAAAAGGTTCAGATTATCTGAGAAGATAGTTGATAAATATAAGTATACCATATGTTTCATGGTAGAAACATATTGCACTTGCATGGAGGCAGTTGAACCTAGAACCAAATGGATTCATCCTCTTGGTTATGAAGTGGAAGAACATGTGTTAGAAGGATATGCACAATTTCTATTGTCTGTGCCCAAGGATCCTAATGAGCCCAGATGGGGCACTTAAAGAGAGAAGACTAATGCAGTTGATTTTGTATTATACAATGTTAATAATAAAAGAAAGGCATCTAAGATTACATCTAGCATTCTAAGAGTACATGGAGTCACTCAAGAAGATCTTGACAAAGATAGAGAAGCCGAGATAGCCAAAGAACTTGAGAAGACTGAAGAGATCCAGAAGAAGAATAAAGTAGAGAGCACCTCTACGCCCTCTACCACTATTAATGTAGACTCATCTCCAACTTCTATACCAAGAAAGAATTCTAGAGGAAGAAAATAGGTGCCCACAAATCACCCATCCTCAAGGAACACATGGAGCAAAGCAAGGAATATTCAAGCTCCTCTTAAGGTAGGATTTAGACCTAGTCTAAATGTCTTGAAGAACAGGATTGTAAATGAAGGGAGACTAGATACACTTGCTAAAGTCTATGACAAGTATCAAGAGATTGATAAAACTGAGATACATTCTATGATCATATCTCATATGATTAAGTTTAAGAAGTTAGTTCTTGAACTCAAGACAGTGATACCTGATAATTTATGGAACATACTGGAGATCATGAAAATACATGCAATTGAGGAAGACATGAGGATAAGAGAAGAATATTGGATACTCTTCTCCTTGTATGCTCACATGATGAGAAGGCAATTCTATTAGATCTAGTGAAGCCTCATCTCAAAACCAAGACAAGGACTCTACAAATTATGAACAAAGAGTATGAAAAGATAGGAAAAGAAACTGAAAAGGAATTTTCACAAGTGTTTATGGATAGATACATGTATCCATCAATGGTGCCTACTACAAAGGTAACTCCAGCTCCTCCCAAACAAGTTATAGAACCAGTAATTCAGATAGCACCTATGACAGGTCCACATGTTTCAGCACCCAAAATGACAATAACTTCTGATACATAAAAAGACTCAGAAGATACTATAGTGGTTCATAATATCAAGCTATTGATGACATCATCTGACAAAGACATGGACAAAAATGATAAAGCATTTGTAAGCACTGAAGAGATGTGCACTGATGATACATCTATACAATAAGATGAAGTTCCCTCCAATGATCCAATTGACTTGAATGAAGAACAAGATACTCAAGATAATGAGACACCAATCAAAGAGATACCAGTAAAGATTGAATTCATGGATACCAGTCAGTATACTATATTCTCACCATCCACTCAACCATCTACTTCATTGTTGTCAAGGTTAACTCCTGATTCAGCAAGTCTGGATGCATGGGGAGAAGAAGACCTTATCAAGATCAAGGTTCTTGCTATGGAAAAATAAAAAGAGAAACAAGTGATGAGGAAACCTCTCTTTTTGGAATCAGTGAACATGTTGAATGACTTAGTGCCTGCAGACAAGAAAGTGGCCAAAGTTCAATCAGTTGAAGATGTGGACAGCATTCTAACAAACTTCAAATCACATTTTACAAGCCTAGTAGGCTCAGCTGCTAGAATTGCACAAGATGAATACAAAAAGGAGAGACTGAATGAATTGGTAAAGAACTTTACCTTAGACTTAAACTCTTTAAAGATTGGGAAATCCATATTGAAAGAATTGACAGCTAAGGGAAAGAAAGTAATAGCAAACTGCATGGACATAGTGAAGTTCACCTCTAAACACATCAAGAAGATAAAAGAGGTTGAGATCATGGTGGACACTATCAGAAAATCAGTTGAGACATCTACCCAGGACATGAACATATGTAACAATGTCTATCAAGGTCAGCTAGACAAAATTGAAAAGGCTAAGTTGGAAATCAACAAGATAAGAGTCAGACAAACTCAGTTGAGAAATGCACTAGCGCCCTCTCTAGTAGTCCTAAATGAGAACATAAAATAGATTGATGCTACCATTGTGACATATGATCAAGGTCCTTGCATGGATCCGATAAAAATGGAGAAGCTGACATATGCCTTATGCGTGCATCTATAGACAGTTGATGCAATGAAAGTATTCTGGCAGAAAGAGATCCAATCTCTTCAGATTGTTACCCTGAAGTCTACATGGAATAAGTATCTTGAGACTCACAAGTTTTTGTACACCTTTGTCATTAATGTCAAAGGGGGATTAATAGAGAATGTGTATATATGGAGCAGTATATATGTATATATGTAAAAGTTGTTATGATATACAGTTACTTTTTTGTGTTACGTCATTTTGGGAAACTTGGCCACATTCCTTTGTTGCCATAAATGACAAAGGGGGAGGTTGTTGGAAAGTTGACTCCTAGAGGAAATATGACTATTTTTGTGTTGTCATCATGGAAACAAAGTCATACTAAGTTTTTTTCAAAGATAACTTAGAAGATAAAATGACTAAGTATGGAAACAGGGCAGAAAGAGGTATTCAGCGATCAACACATCAGCGCACGTGCGAGAGATAGAATCAGCATATGCGCATTCAGATACATGTTCTATGACATGTGTACATACTATGTCTATACATGCATATTATGAAATGATAGTACGGAGAAGTTCCAGACAGATCAGTACACCAGCAGTCTAGAAGATAGAGCACGAAAGCCGACTACTGTTTTGATCAGCGTGAGTTATTTTGTTATGTAATGGCTAAGCGCCTTTTATTATATGTTTGTAATGATTTAATTAGTATTTTTGTAAACACACTTGATCCGAATTGTTCAGAAGCATTGTGTATTATGTTTTAGGGCTGACTAGAGTCTTGTTTTGGGTCGCACCTATTCGGATATGATCATATACGTATGTAATGTAAAGTTATGTTACAAGTGTAAAATTATTATGCAAAAGGAAGATATAGAAGAGCAGTATGATGAAGTCAGCATATGATAAAGCTCTTTAAGTGAGTAAGAGCATTCACACATACACGGAATTGATCAGACAACAGTGTCATCACAACAGCTCACTATTGATATAGTGTATATCAACTATCAGAAGGTTGTAGCCTTCATCTTAATGGGCAGTGAGCCTAGGCAATGAGCCATATACCTTTAACAGGGTTTTGTAAAAGACTTCTAACAAGGTCAGACCTTTAACCAGGTCATTGTACTTGCATTGTAAAGACTGCTCCTAACAAGGCAAAGCAACTTTAACAGGTTCATCATACCAGTGCAATATTTGTAGGTACTAATTCCCACCTGGGTTTTCCTCTGATCAAGGTTTCCACGTAATCATATCATGTTCTATGAGTTCTTATGTTAAGCTTCATTAAATGAATGTTTGATTTATGTTTAAGTTGCTAAAAATAAATATATATACAAACACTGATTCACCCCCCCCTCTCAGTGTTTCTAACAGGTCATGCCTTTTGGTTTATCAAATGCACCTAGCACTTTTATGAGACTCATAAATATTGTGTTGCGTCCCTACATTGGCTAGTTTGTAGTAGTTTATTTTGATAATATACTAATTTTTAGTAAGGGAAGAGAAGAAAATCTGCAACACTTGAGGGTCATATTGGGGGTATTAATAAGAGAGAAACTGTATGCTAATTTGAAGAAGTGTAGGTTCATGCAAGCAAGCCTTGTTTTTATGGGATTTTTCATTTCTACAGATGGTATCAGCATGGATCCAGAGAAATTTTGAGCCATTCTTGAATGGCATAGTCCACGTAGTATCACTGAGGTGAGAAGTTTTCATGGCTTGGCCACCTTCTATAGAAAGTTCATTCATAATTTCAGCAGCATTGTAGCACCTGTGACAGATTGCACTAAGGGTTGAGAGTTTTCATGGACCAAAGAGGCTGAAGAGAGTTTCCAGTATCTAAAGAAGAGGGTCATTGAAGCTCCTATATTGACCTTACCAGATTTTGATAAAGTGTTTGAAGTGGACTATTGTACTCAGCCAAGAAGGTAAGCTAATTGGCTTTTTTAGTGAAAAACTGAATGATGTGCGAATGAAATATTCTACATATAATATAGAGTTCCATGCAATTGTGCAAGCTCTGAGACATTGGAAGAAATATTTGGTACCCAAAGAATTTGTGTTGTATACAGACCATATTGCTCTAAAATATCTAAACACACAAAAGAAATTGAACACAAGACATGCAAAATGGGTCTCTTTCCTCCAAGGGTTTACTTTTTTTCTGAAGCATAAATCAGGGAAATAGAATCAAGTTGCAGATGCCTTAAGGAGGCTTGTTGTGCTTCTAACCATCATGGAAACATAAGTAGTTGTCTTTGATGCAATCAAGGACTTATATGAATCTGATAGTGACTTTTGGGAAGTTGTTGATCAGTTGAAGAATCCAGTACCTGGGCACACATACACTATTCAAGGTGAGTATCTTATGCAAGATGGTTATTTGTTCAAGGGAAAATAGTTGTGCATTCCTGTAGGCTCAATGAGGGAAAAATATTATTAGAGAATTTCATAGCAGTGTTATGGCTCGACATTTTGGGAAGGATAAAACAATAGCCTTGGTAGGAGAAAAGTTCTACTGGCCAAAGATGAAGAGAGATATCACCAGGTTTGTGGAAAGCTGTCAAGTTTTTCAAGTAGCCAAAGGGCACTGCCAGAACACTTGTTTTTACATGTCATTTCCAGTACCAATAGGACCATGGACAATTACCTCTGATTGGCACACTAAGTTCTTGAGTCATTTCTAGCGGACCTTATGGAAGAAGATGGGGACAAAGTTACATTTTAGTAGTGCTTATCATCCACAAACTAATGACCAAACATAAGTGGTCAATCGAAGTTTGGGTAATTTTGTTGCGATGTATTGTTGGAGGGAAGCCCAAGAAATGGGATTTGGAATTACCCCAGACAAAATTTTCTTATAATAGCTCTGTGAATAGGTCAACTGGTAATTCACCATTTCAAGTTGTTTATGGTCAAAAACCTCAGGTTGTTCTCGATTTGGTGCAACTTCCCTTGGGTGACAGAGTTAGTGATGATGGAGAAGCCTTTGTTGAACAACTCTTCTAGTTGAAGGTAGATGTAAGACAAAAGTTACAAGACATAAATGAGTGGTATAAAGATTCTACATATTCTACTAGAAGGTATCAATTTTTTAGTGTAGGTGGTCTAGTGATATTTTATCTATGCGAGGAGAGGTTTCCTACTGGGACTTATCACAAACTAAAATATAAGAAAATTGGTCCCTGGAAGATTCTAATGAAGATTAATGATAATGCTTATGAGGTAGAACTCCCTAGTAGTTTTTATATTTCTCTTGTGTTTAACATCTCTGATTTATATACTTTCCATGGTGATGATGCCTTTGTTGAAAATGAGGATGAGGTGGATTGGACACACACTATCCCAATCAAGAAAAAGGAAAAGGTTGTATAGGTTCTAGACAAGAGCACAATTCAAACTCGTCAAGGTGACTACCACAAATATCTTATGCAGTGGGAATGATTGGCACCAGAAGATATCTCTTGAATTACAGATTGGAAGTTGAAGAAGCTAGATGAGCCTAAATGGAAGCAGTTTGAGAACCGGAACTTGCAGGAGTTGCATTGTTTTCAAGCAAGGGAGAATGATGCATGAGCTTTAGAGGTCATAAATTTTGACTCGGATGTGGGTTTTGGCTGAAATTTTATAGGAAAATTTGTGAAGAAGAGTTAATGGAAATTCCAACTCAGCTAGCTCTATTCATGGCCATTTTGACCTTTTTTCAGGATCCTACAATTTCATCTTGACCTCCAAAATTGGCTATTTCTATTTCTTTCCAGTTTTTTGAGTTTTGTTTTTTTGTAATAAATCAAAATCATGTTTCTCATTTCATGGGTTAGTTGGTAACTTGACTTGCCTTAGTTGGGATCTTTTCTTGGGAAAAATCAGGATTCATAGGATGAGTTTTGAAAATTACCAAAAATGGAAAAAAATTATTTTTCCCGAAAATCTGCCAAATATGGTAATTTTCAGAATTGTATTAAGTAGGATTTTTTTTTCGTTGTAGAGGCAGATTAATTTGGAGAAGATAATGAAGAATTTGAATTCTGTAACATTTTTGTTGTGTGTCTTCTGAATAATTTCTCTTAAGGGTTTTGGGCTACATCAAATATTTGGTTTCAAAGTTTATTCTTCTTCCTTTTCAAGATCAATTCATTGAATTGAGGTAGCATTTTGAACCTTTGTATTTTTCAATTGAAAAAATTTTCTTCTTCATGCATGATTCTTTTGTGTGATTGTTGGTTGTCTTCTTCAAGATTGTGATATTGATAACTAGGGTTTATTTTGAGAACTTTGTAGAAAGGGTTGAAGAAGTCACCTTGTTTAAATATGGTTTCTCTTTGCATGTTGGGTTTTGGGATATGTGCTAGGTAAAGGCATCAAATGTTTTTATTAATATTGAGGTATTTAGAGTTTTTGGGAATTTTCATATAGAAAAAGGTTTTCTAGATCTGGTCTCCCATTGAATCATTGATCATTTCGTTTAAAAATTTATACTTATATATATATATATATCTGTGTGTGTGTATATCTATATATATATGTATATATATGTATATCTATATGTCTATATATGTATATATATACATACATATATATATACATTGACGCAAGGAGCGTATGGAGAAAGGGACCAAAGGCTCTCCCAACTGCTAGACCACCTTACAGAACCAATGTGGATGCCAAACAACACAGTGAGAGAAGAAAAAATAGATATCCTTTATATTAACTTGATCAAAATAATTACATGCCATGCTCTAAGGCCTTCCCAGTTTCGGCCATATATTCAATGAATTATAGATTGACCTTCATACAACAAAGATCACAGACCTTTGATCTCAATATCTAAACATTTGCTTTGTTTCTCTAGGACTGACTACTAAACTAAGAACATACAAAATAATATATAAAAGAGTCCACCAAAGAGGTCAGCACTCAAATCCATAAGAGAGACCCAGATTTATGTCCACACAGATCCCAATGAGAGACCCCACATTAATTTAGCATCAAAAATTAAATGTAGAAGTCGGCCAGATTAGGATAAACACCTCGGGAGGATGATCACCAAAAATTAGAAATCGTCAGTAAGTACATACCCGAGCATCAGACAACCCGTGGGTAACAAGATCACCAAAATCCATCAGTAAAAGCATACCTAAGCATCAGAAAACCTGTCAGTAAAGAGATCACCAAAATTCGTCGATAAAGCATGAACTCGAGCAACATAAGACAAACTACAAAGCAAAAGTAAACATATTTTTGGTTGAGTAGGATAGCCAAGGACCCAAGATGCTCCTGCATCAGACACTTGGGGTTACAAGAAATGATTCCCCAAATCATGTATCAAGTCCAAATTGAAATGAATCCAACTTAGATTGAGAAATCCAAGATGAGTCCTCAACTGGTCTGTTCTTCCACTTTACTAGATACTTCCTGTATACTTTTCCTCTTGTACTTCTGCCAACTCTCTGTTTAAAAATCTTTTCAACTTCCTCTATTTTCTTCTTAGGATAATCACTTGGTACTATCACTTCTTCATCAGGTTCATGATATTCATACAAGTGTGAAATATTGAATATAGGTGATATATCCATGTCATTAGGTAATTCAACTTCATAAGAATTTCCACTGTCAAATCTTCTCAGTATTTTACAAGGACCAAATTTATTCATCTTCAATTTATCTTATGTTCCAATAGGAAATCTACCTTTCTTCAAATGAACATTTAAAGCATCACCAACTTCAAATGTTTTATGTCTTCTTGATCTGTCTACATTGTCTTTGTACTTTTGATTACTTTTCTCCAGCTTCTATTTTACATCTTCATGCAATGGCTTCATAAACTCAGAAAATTCTTCTACTTCTGAGCTTCTTTTCTCTTCTCCAACAATATCTCTCAAATCTGATATACCTCTCGTTTGTGTGCCACGAACAATCTCAAAATGTGTTTTTCTAGTACTCCTATTCACTAAACTGTTGTATGCAAACTCTCCTTGTGCCAACATCAAACCCCAATTACTTGGTGTGTCTTCAATTAATCATCTCAACAAATTATCCAAACTTTAGTTTACAACCTTTGTTTGTCCATCAGTTTGTAGATGAAATGAAGAGCTAAACTTCAACTTAGTATCCAACTTCTTCCAAAGTGTTCTGCAAAAATAGCCAACAAACTTACTGTCTCGGTCAAAGATGATACTCCTTGGTAATCCATGCAATCTCACAATCTCCTTAAAGAAAAGATCTGTTATATGTACTACATATGATGTTTTCTTACATGGTATAAAATCTGTCATTTTAGAAAATCTATCCACGACAAAAAATATAGAATCATTACCTCTTGTTGTGCTGGGTAAGCCAAGAACAAAATCCACGCTGATATCACTCCAAGGTTTCTTAGGAACATTAATTGGTGTATACAAACCAATATTCTGACTTACTCCTTTCAAAACTTGACAAACTCCACAACTTCCCATGAATTTATGAGCATCCTTATACAACTGAGGCCAAAAATACCTCTCCTTCAACAAACTCAATGTCTTATCAATACCAAAATGTCCAGCCAATCCACTACTATATATATATA
>MU223582.1:10885-27403 GCA_018584345.1 Thuja plicata
ATATATACACACACAATATATATACACACACACACATATATATGTATGTATATACATATATATATCTGTGTGTGTGTGTGTGTGTGTGTGTGTGTGTGTGTGTGTGTATATATGTATGTATGTATGTATGTATGTATGTATGTATGTATGAGGAAAAAGAAATATTAATTTAAAAAATATTTAGAAAAATAACGTTTATTTATTTATTTGGGAATATTATAATAAAAATGAATTTTAAAAATAATGGTGGTGGGTCATCAACCCCGCTTGCCCACACTGATGCATGAGAGTTACCACTCTCGGCAACGGTAGGGTACTATTGTACCGACAGTGCCCATGTCGTCGATGGAAGAGGGTACCGCATGTGGGCCCTCACTTAAATTTAGGGGCACAAAGCATAAGATGTGTGGTGGGACTGTCTAGTCCCCCTGCCCCCCAAAACAAAAATATTATTAATATATTTTATTTTTATTTATTTTAAAAAGGGTTTTCTTGGGTTTTATTAAATTTCATCAATTTGAAATTTAAATATATTAGTTAATTACTAATTAATGAATATATTTAGTTTATATTTTAATTAAATGATTTATGATAAAATAAATTAATTTATATAGTAACATGATTATATCGGCAAACAAGACAAAGCAGTTTTTTTACCCTAAAAATTTAGGGGTGGATTTCACTTTCAAAAAGTGAATTTCCGAGAGTAATTCTCCATTTGGGGGTTTTTATGGGAGGCGGTCTAAAGGATCTCATCTCGGTCACAAAGAGGGAAGGTTTCCTCTTCATCTGTATCATGTTTTTCAGCCATCTCGAAGTTTTGGTAAGACGAATCATGTCACTGATAATGTTGCTTTCTTACATAAGTAAATGCTCTTCTATGGTTATACGAAGTATGCATCAAATAGTTCTCGCATTTTGTTTCTAGAAAACAGTGTTTCAAAAGTTAATAATTATGGATGGGAAACTGTAAAACCAAGGACGGTGAGAAATAATAGGAGGAATAATCACCGCTTTAGAAGATCTTTTCCAGGAAACCATTTTATTTCTCTACATGTTCATAATCCGTTTGATGTTTTAAATGCTCCTAAAAATATTACATCTAAATCATTTTTTAAAGCTTCACCTCTATATAAACCTTCAATTAGACCTAATTTTTCAGGGCAATCCCTTCCTAGAAACTCTTCTAAAGGAAACTTCATGAAAAAAATTATAAATTTTCTAACAATTTCTCCTATTAAACCCTATCTCCCTCTACATAAGAAAACCCCATTAAAATACTCCCATACTATATGTTTCTCCTCAAAACATTTGGATTTTCTTTGTGTAAAAATTATGAAGTAGATCCAAAAACTAGTAAAAATTCAAAACTCAAACCTTTGATAGAAAAACTACCAGAATCCACCGATGATACCAAAATTGTACAAGGAAATACTTATACTAAATGCATGAGAAATCATTGCAAATTGCCTAGACTATTTGATAAATGGCTAGGATATGGTTGTTCTCCCGAAAACATAGTAAAATGGTTCAAATTTACATCCCCACAATAGGTAAGTATAAGTCTTCTGCATAGCAACTTCTTATACTTATATTGCATAGATAAATCATTAAATAATTCTCTTCTAGATGGTGTTTTCCCTAATTTTAAGGATTTGAGTTTTTTATTTATTGATTGGTGTAGTAATTTTAACCCCACAAAGGTGGAAAATCTGGAAGTTATATGATGGGTATCACCCCTGAATCTTCTTGGTGAAATTATTCCTAGTAAATTTTTATGGAGATTGCTAATAATATAGGTAGATTGGTTGAGTTAGATAAATATTTTTTATAGAACTCTGATATTAAATTTGCAGTTAGGATAGAGAACATACAGTAAATTATTTGTGAACAATTAAATTAAGAATAGAAGGTGAAGAATATGAAAATAATCTAGAGTTTTGCAACCCTCAGTCCTCCTTAGAGAAAAATCTTAAAACTTGTAGGGATATAGATGATTCAAGATCTCAGGAAAGTTACTCTTTGGATGAATATCATGTCAAGGGTTTTCTGGTGCAGAGGCACCTTGACATCTGACCAAGTGTCATTATATTAAAATATTTAAGGCATTTAAAATTTCCTTGAATTTGTTTATGTATTAAACTACAGTTTAATGCACCCAAAATGGGAATCATGGAAACGGTTATGAGGAGATGTGAGGTTTTGTAAATACCCAAGAATGTATAAAGAGATAGAAATGTAATCGGATAGTAGTTAGAGTGGGAAGCTACGGGTAGATAGACAATTTTTGTAACTGTCTGAGATTGTCTATTAATGGACAACATTATGTAATCATGGATGGCAGGAGAGTAGGTTACGAGTAGTTAGTACAAAAGAGTGGGAAAAAGAATGGGTCTCTCTAGCCTTCAGCCAGAGAGCCATGCATGTTATGTATGCAATCTGAATTTCAATGTATTATTTTTAATAAATTGGTATTTTTTAGATTTCATGGAGTCATTTTCTTTTTATCTCCTGCAGTTCAGTTTCATAGTTTCCCTTATGAATTTCTTGTTGTAAATATATTATAGGCTAAGTGAGTGAGAGGGGGGGGGGGTGAATCAAGAGCCAATAAAACTTATTCACTTTTATCCTTTATTAGATTGTCTAATCTAATTGAATGTATGGAAAAGAAAAGCAATAAACATTCATAACACTTGACACAATATTTGGTTACCCAGAAACCTTCCAAATAGAAAGTAAAACTTGGGTGGGGATGATACCCACAAGATTTAGAACTGTAGTAATCAATTTTTCCAGATAAGGCTTACAATTGACCACTTCTGATGGTCTTCCTTGTTAGGAGAAATAAGGACTGTTAGTTCCACCTTGTGAGAGGATTTATACAATACAACTAAGTATGCACTCTGTTAGGAGATTTGTGAAGGAATGTTAAGTCCACCCTGTTAAAGGATTTTGGCTGATACACCAGTTAGGATGAACCAGTGAATGGTCTACTATGCAACTCTGATTTGTTGAATAAGATCGTTTTAAGTAATATTGATCACCTAAATGTGATAGATGAGTCTATTTTGTTCCTTTATACTGATGTAGCCTTCTAATCAATCTGCCACTTTATATTCGCATCTATAATTGATACATATATGCATTCTTACATCATCATTTGGATTAAAAAAAAATATTTTACATATATATCTTATCCAAATAATTACCTCCACATGTCGGCTACTTATCATATTAATTATTATGAAACAATATGTACTAAGTCGGCCCAATGCTGATACTCGGGTCTAGTAACCCACTCGGGTGATATATTGACACTCGGGCGATATAGTGAACTTGGAAACTCTAGCACTCAATTGACACTAGGTGCTTGGGCCACATTGATCACTCAGAGATGGTAGGAAACTCAGGTAACACTAGTGATTCGGGTGATACTATTTGGAACTAACTGCTCAGTTGACACTGCAACTACTTAGCACGGGTAACACTTCAAGCTGCTAGCTCGGTCAACACTGTAACCATATGAATGAATAAGTGTTTTGGCACTAATTGACAACATGTCTTTCCATAAGGTCTACAATCTCCTCTTTTGGCATTAGTGACAAAAACACTTATCATACCAAAAGCTTTGATCAAACTGCTAAGTCAAAACTCCCCATTTCCATGTGCTTGGGTACTTGCTCGGTTTTGACTATCCCTCTTGTTTTTGACACAAATGCCAAAAATCTATCTACAAGGTAATACCAAAATATGAAAGGAAATCACTACATACCTTCAATATTTTAGACAAAGTCTTGTCCCAATTGTCTTACAAAACCTTCAAGATGTGCAACTTTGTTGGGATTAATGGGAAGTATGTACTGAGAGGGGAGGGGTGAATCAGTACCTCTAAAACTTTTGTATCCCTTTATAAATTAACCTTTGTAATCAATTGTATATCCATTCATTCTGATTTAAACTATCTTGATGTGAGTTATATCAATTCATAACATTAACATACATGTAAACATTCACAGAAACATTCATAAAAGTAAATTAAAACATAACACAAGATATGATATCATTGAAAACTTCTGTGAGGAAGTAAAAACTGTGGTGGGGATGGCACCCACAAAATCTTCACTATCTGTAGATTGGAAGGGGTCAGTTAAGGCTTACAAATTGATCACTTCTAATTATCTACCCTATTAGGAGTATCAGTAGAGACATGTTAAAGTCTACTCTATTAAGAGCTTTAGCAACACTGTTGAGTGTGCACTTGGTTAAGAAATTTGTTGTTGGATGGTTAAATCCACCTTCCTTGAAAGGATTTTTATACTTTTCTCCACTTCTTAGAATGATATCAAATTACAAATTGACCTAGTAAATGCAATCTCCTATTGCTGATACAGATCCTATTTAGTTCACATAAAATTTTTATCACATTAACTGTGATTGAATAATACCTCTGGTTCTCAGTATGCTCTGTTCTTGGTTCTTGCTAACAAAATTCATCTTTTTTTGTCCCTGTTCTTGAAATTCTCAATCTCATCCATAGATGTGCTTGTATGATTCATTCATGTTCTCCTCTCTCTTCTCATCATCTATTCATCCATCATTATGAATGATTTCATCATCTATATATAGAGGGATTGACTTCATCGAGTTATGATAAAAACAATGTTAACCCTAAGATCAGGTTTACAAATTATACCTAGATCTCCTAGTCTATGCATTTTAAATCAGTTGGATTGATTAAAGCACTTACATTCATGTATCTTGTCCCTAAAGAAATGGATTTAAAAAAATTCAATATCTTATAAATAGAATACACATGATTTATTTGACATGGAATTCAGATCCACCTTTTGCGGGCTGCAACTAACTTTTAGTTTTGTTTGTCAGTCATGCTTGACTATCCTTTGGTTTTGTTCTGTCGGTTGCACTGTATCTATCTTGTCATTTTGCACTATAACTTACATATCGGTTTCCTCTGTTGTGTTCCACTTATCTTTCTATCTTTTCAATTTTGGTTTACACACTAACATGTGTCATTGGTTCTCTTTACACTTAGTCATCTTTGGTGATCTCTTAGTATATGATCTTCAATTTTCTCATGTCCTATCTTTCAGTGTATGCTTACCGAAAGTGTATTTTTCATACTAATGGAAAATTAATGTCATCAATCTCCTCCTTTGACATTAGTATCAAAAATTGATATGTGCAAAATACTAACAAAGTGTTAAGTATATACAACATATATAGTCCCTAGTCATTTAATGACTCCCCCTATGTATATGCCGATATATCTGTACATATGATGGCTTTCCTTATACATATTAATTTATCATATGAATATACATATACATATTTTCCATTTTCCCATTTTAATGAATGAATGAATACATGTCATTTGTTCTTTTTGTATTTTGTACTCATCATGTTCCCCCTTTTTTGATATTAAGGGAAAACGTCTTTACCTTTAGAGCTTATCAAAAATATGGGAATGTCAAGACTTCATGTCTTCCATCATTTTCTCCCATTACTCTCTGAGGTTCTCTAGAGCTATGTGCTCAAGTGTGATCTTTGAATGCATATCATAGATGTTGTCTGCCACAGACATCTCAAGAGTTGCAATCAGTTTCCTTACATAACTGATATGTTGTTGGAGTAGTGTAAGATTTGGTAGAAGTTGAGCTTGGAGCTCGGTTATTTCTTCCCTAAAATGTGTCTCTGCCTCCCACAACTCTTGCCTTACCATTTAATCACTATTATCTTCTCATAATGTAGTTTGACTACATTGTCTCCAACAGTGGTTAAGCTTTGTGCACTATTTTCTCGATCGGTATCTAGCTTTGAAATGTTGTCACTATTCTCCTTAGTGAACTTTTCTATTGTGCTTAACTTTTGAATTAAGGTTATAGCTTCAGATATGATTGGATCCAATTTAGATATGAATTCTGATAGCTTTACCTTATTTACTGCCACTTCTTGGTTGATGTTCTCTATGAGCTTCTATTGGTACTTCATCTCGGCTTTCTCCTCCATTGCCTTCTCAACATCAATGTTTTTAGTTGTGATTGCGTTGGTGAGGGTAGCTAGTTGATCAAGTACATGATTTCTTTGATCAATGTCAACATCAAGTACTATTTGATGTAGAATGTCCCATGTTGTCTCCAGTACCATAGAGTCCCTGTGCTTTTTCTTCAGCTTCTCTTGCAATGCCTTTCTCTGGCATATCTCTCCATATTCCTGTAATGCTTCAATGTCAACTATAGAGGGGTCAAACTTTGGTATTTCAATGATTTCATCCAATGTAACCTCTAACTTGTTCATCTTTGTCTTCTTCTTATTTTTCCATGACTCAGTAGAATGTAACACCATTGCCAATTTCTTGGCCTTCTCTGGTGTGCTTGATGAAGTGACCTGCTATGCTTCTTTCTGCTGCTTAGGATCAATTTTAGCTCGTCAGGTGTCTTTCAACGTCTTGACATTCACCTTTACATCATCGGTAGCACTCTTGTCGATTTACTCAGGAGTACCATCTTTTGTCTTGTCTCCTTCATTGGTGTCCTTTCTTCATTGGTCTTGGTTTCTGCATTCTTGTCTTGAGTGTCTGTATCCTTTTCCTTATCTCCTCCAGTAACCTTATTAGTTTCGGTTACATATTGAGTATCTCCGATGTCTTACTGACCATCATTGTTATCCTTGGTTTCTTCTTCTCTTGCATCGTTTGGAGTATCCTTCTCAGGTGATTTTCTTGATCCTTGCATGATATTGATAGCTTGTATCAATATAGGCATGTTGCCTGGAATATTCACTTGTACACTATCAACTGTTGTGTCCTGCTCATCGGTTTCATCCTTTTCAATAGTGACATCTTCATCCTTATTCACTTCCTCTATTGGGTCATCGGTAATGTCTATGAAATTATTGTCCACAATGTTGTCATTTGTAGTGTCATCCCATGTTTCATCTACAATATATGCAGTCTTGTTGCATGTGTTATCATCTTCTTCTTTATCTAACTCAATGGAAGTATCATCATGAGTTTCCTTGTCAACCTCTTGTTGTTGAAGCTCTTTGTCGGGGGATATCCTCCTTAATTGGCCTATTCATTATCTTACACCATTTCTTGTGACTTTCTTTTTCAAGCTATATTAATCTGCCTTGAATAAATTTATACGCCCTCTTCTTTGGTGAGAACTCCTTTTTGTACTTCTCCATCATCTCGTCAATTTAAACCTTCTTTGATTCAGGTGGCATGAGAGAAACAAGTACTCTTTCTCTAATTTCTTTCTCATTCTTCAAAGAAAATGTCCACCTGGAGTAAAGTCTATCCAATAGTTCTCTTGGAACATATTTACCTTCAAATTGTATTAGTACATATTTGAAGTTGTACATTTTAGCAATGATGGTGTCCTCAATCTTATTTTGATCTTCTTGATTTAGTTTCAGCCATTTTCTAATTCTTGGATCTATAATAGATCCAGAATTTGCAATATATACACATATGTCATCAATAGAGTCAAGTTCTTTTACCTTGACACTTTCTGCTTCAATAGCTTCATCCTGCTTGGTGTCCTCTATGTCCTCTCGGGTCCTGATGAATTTTCTTCCTTTCTTGTTTTGACCTATCTTCGGTCTGGGAGCTTTCCTCTTATAAGTCCTGACCTTTCCTTTCTTTATGGGTGAAGGAGTAGATTATTTTGATGTTTGGCTTCTTGTCCAAGAAGAAGCTATAGTCCTTGGCTTTTTAGTTGGTGGAGGAGGTGGTGAATCTGACTCTGTTTCCTTGGAGTCATCCTTTACTTCATCTTTACCGATAGATACCTATTATTTGGTTTCTTCCTTCTGTCCAACTTCTTCATCTTGCTCAATGTCTTCCTCGATTATTGATATAATCTTCTTGATATTATTTACCATCTTGTCCTTTTTCTTGACTATCTTTTTGACAACTAGGCCTGATTTAATTCTTGTCTTGGCCTCTTAATATGTGCCAAACCTGGGTTGTTTCTTATCGAGTGGTTCATTGATCAAGGCATCAATTGCCTTAGCAACAAGATCAATGTTGATCTCATACTATAATGGATCTAACCATGTTGTCCTTGGTAAATAAAATTTGATATATGTATTGTCAGTGTCAACCATGAAGCATATCTCATATGTATATTGTTCAATGAGTTCCTTGGGGATTCTTACCCTCTTTTGCATTCAGTCTTTGAATGCATTGAAGTATTCATCAATGACTGTCTCAAAGTTATCACCCAATGTAGCAATGTGCTCACTGATTTGCATGGTGACCGGTTTGGTTCTATCCTAGTTAACATCTCCAACCAACGAGAATGTTTCTTGAAAATAAAAGAAGATACACATTATTAATGAGCCAAAATTACAAGTGTTTGACTTGGCATTCCTGATAGTCTTTAGGTTGTCCTTCAACTGACTCAGGAGTAGCTCATATAAGTCTAATTGTGTCCCCTTCTTTACAATTTTGAACGTTGTATCCACTGCACCTGATGCTATGTTGTTTAATCTACTTTCTTGGAAGAATTTATAGCCCAAAACACATGCACCAAACTTGATTTCATCATCGGTTATTGTTGTTACTTTTAGTCCTCTGCCATCCCATTTGGCTCCTGTCATCTTTTTTATTTTGTCCTTTGGTGGATGCTTGAGTGCCTTAATTTAATTGGTTATGGGGCAACTAGTGACCACATGGATGACATCTCAGGTTATTTCCTTTGGTTCATCCAACCATAACTTTTTGTTATGCATTCTCCTCAGCACTAACCGAATCCATTCAGTTTTGAAGACTTTCAGAAACATTAGGGCATTGGTGAGCCCTTTCACTTCAATGTGTTTTTGTTCTTCCTTGAGTGTTCTATCATCATTGCACAACTTTTTGTAGGCTTCTTCAACCTCTGAACTTCATATTTCTTCTATCTTGCAATGTATGAAGGATCGGGCATCTTCTACCAATAAAACCCTAGCTGGAATGAGTGAAAATACACCAGCGTCATCAGGTTGTGAGGTAACCTCTAGATGGATCTTATAGTTGTGTTCCTCACATGTCATGTTCTTGATGAGCTTGAACTCATCTTTATTTGCATGCTTCTATTTCACAGTTCGTGAAGTCGAAGCCATTTTCATAATTTAGGGCTTTTGAATATTGTGTAAAAATAGAGTTTTCAATCTTTGGAACTTACTGTTTACTACTTGCAAAGATTCTTGAATAGCTTGGTAGTGCTTGGTGGTCGATTCGTGATCACTCTGTGATCTCTTCACTCTGTGCTCAAAAATTGCCTTGGTTGCTCTGCTCTGGGTGTCATGAACAAATGAGTTGTTTTGATGCCCTATTTATAGTTATTTCCCTACAATGTGTGTCATAAATTCTTACCAGATCCTCGATGTATGAATACTAAGTTCATCACTGAAGACATTACTTTCTTCAGTGACACTTAAAACATTTCAGAGTAGTCGTTGTTCACTTTTCTTTTACCGACAAGTTTCAGTATCTTGACAACTTTGTTCATTTGCTTGTTCACCGACAAGGATCTGTTTCTACTTAGCAACCTTTTCTTTTAAATGATGCTTCTCGGTAAGGGTTGGAAATCTTAGCTTTGAGTTTATACCGACAGGTTTTGGTATATATGCCCAAAAGCATATTTATACATATTTTAACAAGTAATACCATGATGCATCTTTCTTATGCTAATTTTGCATTATATCAACATACTATGGAACTGATGTAAAGTAATAACATGTGGAATGTAGTTCCATACTTACTTATTCTGCTTAGGTGTAGGTGGTGATGTCACTGGATCCATTGGATGGGGTGTCAAAATTTGTATTTCTCATTCCAGCTTCATCATTGCTTGAAGCTTTTCTCCACATCTTGTCTCTAGCCCTCCGGATATCTTCAATGGTGTTTCCATTGGGATATGTTCTTGTCTCTGTCATTCAGTCTCTACAGTCTTTCTTGAGATGACCAACTTTATGACAGTGTAAGCATGCCATTCTAGGGTTATTCCATCCTCTAGACTTTCTAGTCCATTGTCTCATACAGTTAGCAGCTATGTGACCATACCTTCCACATGTTGTACAACGTTTCCAAGTATTGTAGTCCCATACATACTAATTACCGACTCTCTTCGGTTGATAGGGAGTTTCTTGACCTTTAGGCTTCTATGCTTGCCTTTTCTTTTTCCAACATTCAAGAGTTGTATTCCCATTCATTGTTGACTCTTCGTTGTCCTTCAAGAAAATCGTCCATTCTTTTATTTCTTTCTTTAGCCTTTTTTATAATCTCATTATGCTATTGTTGAATTCTTATTTCATGTTTCAACTTTTCATTCTCATCCCTCAGTTCACCGATAGCTTCTATTCTTTCAATGAGTTCAACATTTAATATGTTTGCCTCTTGACTCATAAGAATAATCTGATTTGTAATTTCATGGTGATGCTCTGTAAGTCTTTGTACTTCAGACTCTTTTTCTTGTATCTTTTATGTGATCTTTCTTCTATCATCAATAGCTAGTGTTCTTTCTTGCTCAGCTTGTCTAGCATTATTCCTAACATGAATCATCCTTACCATATGTGTCTCTTGACCAATTTGTAGAGATTTAACTTGTCCAGCCAGATGTAGATTAATTTTAGTTAGGCTTATGATGCTTTGTTTGTAGTTGATCCTGAAGACTCAAATAAATCTGGTATCTCTTCCTCATGGTAATTTGTCTCATTACAGTGAGATTACATATTCTTTCTTTCATCTAGCAGTTGTCTCATGCTGATTCTAGCTTCTTTATACTGTTCAAAGAACATCTAAATTTCAAGATTTTATTCTCAATATTTTTTCCAAGTATGTACTTCTCCATTATATGATCTTTTCTCTTAAGCCTTTAATCTTTTCAAGAAGAGACTTAGCTTTGATACCAATTTTTGGGATTAATGGGATGTATGCACTGAGAGGGGAGGGGTGAATCACTACCTCTAAAACTATTGTATCCCTTTATCAATTAACCGTTGTAATCAATTATATATCCATTCAATCTGATTTAAACTATCTTGATGTGAGTTATATCAATTCATAGCATTAACATACATGTGAACATTCATAGAAAAATTCATGAAAGTAAATTGACACATAACACAAGATATGATATCGCAGAAAACTTATGTGAGGAAGTAAAAACTGCGGTGGGGATGGAACCCACAAAATCTTCACTATCTGTAGATTGGAAGGGGCCGGTTAAGGCTTACAATTTGATCACTTCTGATGATCTACCCTGTTAGGAGTATCAGTGGAGACCTGTTAAAGTCTACTCTGTTAAGAGCTTTAGCAACACTGTTGACTGTGCACTCGGTTAAGAGATTTGTTGTTGGATGGTTAAATCCACCTTCCTTGAAAGGATTTTTATACTTTTCTCCACTTGTTAGAATGATAGAAAATTACAAATTGACATGGTAAATGCAATCTTCTATTGCTGATATAGATCCTATTTAGTTCACATAAAAATATTATCACCTTAACTGTGATTGAATAATACCTTTGATTCTCAGTATGCTCTGTTTTTTGTTCTTGCTAACCAAATTCATCGTTTGTTTTCCCTGTTCTTGAAAATCTCAATTTGATCCATAGATGTGCTTGTCTGATTCATTCATGTTCTCCTCTCTCTTCACTTCATCTATTCATCCGTCATTATGAATGATTACATCATCTATTTATAGATGGATTGACTTCATCGAGTTATGATAAAAACAATGTTAACTCTAAGATCAGGTTTACAACTTATACCTAGATCTCCTAGTCTACGTGTTTTAAATTTGTTAGATTGATTAAAGAACATACATTTATGTATCTTGTCCCTAAAGAAATGGATTTAAAAAAATTAAATATCCTATAAATAGAATACACATGCTTTATCTGACGTGGAAGTTAGATCCACTTTTTGCGGGCTGCAACTGACTTTCAGTTATGTCTGTCGGTCATGCTTGACTGTCCTTTAGTTTTGTTGTGTCAATTACACTGCATCTATCTTGACGGTCTGCATTGTAACTTGCATATTGGGTTCCTCTGTTGGGTTCCACTTATCTTTCTATCTTTTCAATTTCGGTTTACACACTAACATGTGTCATCAGTTCTCTTTACACTTAGTCCTCTTTGGTAATCTCTTAGTATCTGATCTTCAATTTTCTCATGTCCTGTCTTTTGGTGTATGCTTACTGAAAGTGTATTTTGTATACTAATGGAAAATTAATGTCATCAAACTCAATCTGATTTTCTGTAGTCAACTCCATCATAAGCTCTACAACTAAAAATTTGTTATCATGGATGAGTGTCTTTGCATGAGCAATATGTTTTTTCATGACATCCATATTAGGAAGGTGTTGGCTTTGTATAGCTGATATGGATTCCCTTGTTCTTCCTCCTTCCCTTAGTAGCTCTACCTACAGATCATTCAGATACTTGATCTTAACAAAATGTGCTAAACTTGAACTAGGATTAAGTGCCAACCGACTTTTACTTGCCTTCACATCATTGTCAATCTTTGTTAGCTTGTTCTTTATTTCCATTGTAAAGTTATATGTGTCACTCAACCTTAAAAATAATTCCACAACATTATTCATAGTAGTTTCTAGAGAGCTAATGATAGTGGTTAGATTCACTTGATCTATTGCAATCTTTCCTGCAAGATTCTCTAGAACCTTATTCTCAAATTTTATCTTTGCATTTTGCAGTAATTTCTCCTAACCACTAAGATCATGATTAAACTTGTGGACTATGTCAACAAGTTGGTACATTATAGATTCTTCCTCATTGACTTCAATCTATAGTGAATCAAGGAATATACCTTTGATGTCCTATAGCACTCTATTCCTTTTCTTCGCAGCTCGGAGCTTCTGTTGTTTTTCTCTTTTCTTCCATATCTCCCCAAGTATTTCCATCTACTCGGCTGTTAGGATATAAAGATCCCAATTAGGAATCAATTGATGTCTTTCTCAAGGTCAACTTAATCAGTAATTGTTTCCTTTTCTTTACCCTTGACATTGGGGTCAGGTGAAGAAAAGATTTCCTTAACTTTTCCATCACCATCCTTGTCCTCAATGTTCAACTGAAGTAGGTCATTAACTTTCAATGCACCAACTGTAGAATCAGTACCAACTATTGAAATATTCATAGTGTCCTTCTATGACTTGGTCTAGCTTGGCCCAGTAGTAGGTAGAGCCTAATGCTCGGTTCCTACAAGACTTGATGTAGACTCTATGATCTTTTCCATGCTTAGAGATAAGATACTCTGAATAGGTGATTAGGGCAGGGATGTCATCACTTCTACTTCTATCTGTTCTGCATTATATTCTTCAATGGTTTGTACCTTAGGTAGTTATTCATCTTTAACATGTACATGAGGGTCTATACTATGTTCCTTTGTCTTATCATCTCCATTGTCATCAAAAATTGACCTCCACAACTTTGTTGTGGTCTACACAACATCCTCTATTTTCTTGTTCAAGACTTGAAAAGTTCTAAACCTTGGAGTGTGATTACTCTCATACTTAGACATAGCATCTTTTACCTCATTATCAGTCAAAGTAGGCATCAATTGCTTCAAGGTTTTTTTTCTGATGTCCTTTTCAATCTAAACTGCATTGTTCCAGTGAATGGTGATTACGTTGAGAAGGTTTTCAGACATTTGGCTCTTCAATTCAGATGGATCATACTTCCATCTTGTCATCTTCACTACTAATGCATCCTCAATCATCTTATGTTCATCCTTGGTTCTAGAAGCATATTTAAGTGATCTGAGATTTGACATACCACTACCTACTTTCAATACTTCAACCTTATGATCAAAGGTAAATGTTGGCTTCTTGAAAGTAACTGTATCTTCTTCATCATCATATTTAGGCAATACAAGTTTTATTCTAGATATTGTAGGTTTATTTGTAGTGAAGTTAGGGGTAGAGAACTTTGGTGTTTTCTTGTGGGATAGCCTCATCTTCTTAGGAGGCTCTTCTTCTACGTCTTCCTCTTCTTTCTCAGGTTCTTCTTCTTCTATCTTTATGTCATCTCCTTTGCTTTTAGTGATCGAAGGAGGAGAGTTTGATGGTTTGCCATATTTCTTTCCAAACTTCTCAATTCTCTTCCTTCCTCTCTTTAATATTTTAGGAATCTCAATTTCCAATGATATTCTTCCCTTAGTTTCTTCATAAGTACCAAAATATGGTGCTTTAGGATCAACCTGTTCATTTACAAGAGCTTCAATAATGTCTCTGGTCTCATCTGGGTAAGTGCAAGAAGTTGGGTGCCAATTTGGCGGCAGTCTTGTGGACATGAAACAATGCCACTAGAAATGGGCACCCATTTTGAAAAAATGCGCACCCGTCTTAGGCTCGGACACCTGATCCAAAATTCAAAAAATGGGTGCCCATTTTTTTAAATTTTTTTAAATTTTAAGAAATGTATTTTTCGATGTCAATTTATTATATTTAAGAAATAGGTAAACATTTTTAAATGTGTGCCCATTTTTTTAATTTAGAATTTACATGGCCACCCTTTGCATTGGATTTCGGTTCAGGATAGGTGTGGTGGGACCAATCCTATGCTTGGACCTCCAAAATAATGGCTAAGGTATTTGAATAGCAGATTTCTGTCTTGCTGTAATCTTTTGAGGGTCTTCCTTATCGAATTTTTTGACGAAATGAAAACCCATTAGAGAACTTACTATCTAGATTTCTAAAATACAAATTTTATACTGATATGATCAATTTAACTATTTTTATAATATTTATTAATCAAAAGTGGTACCTAACTTAAAATAGTAAGGTTCACTAAAAATTTAATAACTTTTTTGTTTTTACATTTTTTTAAAATAATTTATATGACATCAATTTACATAGAATTTCCTTGAAGATAAAAAATAATAATTTTAAAAAAATGTGAATTTTTTATCAAATTATGGTGGTCGTACACGAGAGGTTTCAAAAATATATTTTATAGTCAATTAAAAATTAATTAAAAAAAATATATTAAATAAAAAAAAAAGAAAAAATATTCTCATCCATCTTTGGTGTCTTAGGTATCTTTCCCCAAAAGGATTCACAAAAATTTATTTATATGGGTCAAAATATGGTGGTCATACACGTGTGTGGTATGGCCCTGAAAGAGGCATTTTAAAAAAATTTAGTTTTTAAACATGCCTACTAAAAAAACATTCTACAATGTGTGTACTTAAATAAATTACATATTGGAAAAGTAGACTCTGAGGACTACATTTTCTATCAATGAAGTTTTTTTAGATTCAATCTCTAAGTGCCTCAAATTTTGACATAAATTGATAGCAAATTTGAAAAAAGAGAATACACTTCCACTTTTTGCCCAAAAAGTGGACTCAACTTCTTGCTAGCACCCATCTATGTTAACCTCATATGCAAGAGGTTTCACCCGTGCAACCCTAGGCTTGACTTCTTGGATGTGTACTTTGTCACAATCAACTAGGAAGCATATATAATCCTTATAGTCTTCTACCAATTGTTTGGGAATTTTGAATCTATTCTGTGTTTTCTGTATGAAACTTTCAAATTATGCATCCATGATGCTTTCAAAATTATCTCACAATTCTACTATAAACTCATTTATCTGATAAATTATAGGCCTATCCTTCTTCCATACAACTATGCCTTTTGAAGGGAAAAAATTTTGAACATAAAAGAATAGGAAGAAAAAGATTTAACCAAACATACACGGATTGGTCTTAGATGCTTGGATGTTCTCCATGTTATTTCTCAGTTGGATGAGATGCAACTCAGCTAGGTCGAATGATAGATTTTTCTTCACCACTTTGTATCCCAAGTCCACAGCCTCACGTGGATCATTGTTTGGTCAGCTTGAACTATATATCTTATGTGCAATCACATGAATTATGAACTTTAGCTCCATGTCAGTGACTCCATTCAACTTTGTGCCTCTTCCATCCCACTCGACAAGAGTCTTCTTGGCTAGGTCATCTCGAGGTAAGGTTTTAGTTTCTTTAGGTTTTTTGAGCATTGGGTACCCTGTCACTCAATGTACCATTAACTTAGTGATCTTCATGGGTTGCTCCTGTTAGCACTTTTTCTTGTACCTCAACCTTAAAATGACAGTATACTGATTATACTTGTATGAAAACTCTTTTATGACAAGAGAAAGGATAATTGCTAAGGACTGGATAAGGTCCTTCTTCATTTTTGAGCTCCACATACTCAGGCAGGTATTACCTAGATAGTTCACTATATTTCAAGTAAACCTCAAATGGTGAATTGGGTCTTCACTGTTATGTCATTATATTTCTGATTATATCAACAAGATATCACTCTTCAAATGGCTGGAAACAATTCTGAAACAGAGCTTGGCAGGGAAATACTTATGACTATAATAACAAATAATAGTGGTATAAGGATGCTTATCCTTCTTCTTTTTATGAGTTTAAACTCAAGGAAGGCTAACCTTTTGATTCTCTCTCTAAGGAATCAACAAACTGAATAGTATCCTGCTGATAC
>MU223582.1:27891-71186 GCA_018584345.1 Thuja plicata
AAGTATAACTTACAATAAAATTTCCACAAGACCAACAGGGACCTGCTCTGGGCAGAGGAAAGGAACCCTTACAACTGAGAAAAGAAAGCAAGATATAGAAGAGAGAAGAAACCCTAAAACTTCTGAGAAATTGACACATGTCTCCCCTCAAATCTAATTCTTACTCATTTTTCCAAAAAAATCTGACTGATTAGTCAATTTTTCAACTCCACTTGCCTGAGAAAACATCTGATATGCCTTTAAAATATCTTTTTCCTTTTCCCACTGAAAAGTTTTCAATCTGATCTCATCTGCAAAATATCTTTGAAAATCTGTCACATTTCCCTTTGAAAATATCTGATTTATCCATTAAATTGTCATCAATGCTCTTTAATGTTAGCAGACATTGCTTGTTCCTTTAGTCAACATTATCATGCTTTTGGAAAGAAATCCAATCTTATTCCCCTTCTAATTCACAGATGAAACTTAACTCATGCATCTAGAACAAAATTTGATTTCAAAAATCCTCTGGAAAGCCCTATCAAATCTGATTTTGATATAGTTTCCCGGATACATCAGCCCTGTTTGTCATTAATGACCCCCGAAGAGAAAACTGAATACTACTTTTTTTCTCTGAGAGCTGTGCAAAAATAATCTGCATAAATGGATTCTTCGTCTCGAGCCGATTCCAACAATATATGATACTTGATATTTTGGACCCAATTCGAACCCTGGACAGCTGTTTGAAAATCAGGACTCTGCTTTGCAACTGAACATGAATTTTAAATTTCTCCATATAGTTGAACTATATAAATATTTATATTTTTCCATTTTCCACTTGGTTGCACGTCAAAATGAACAATAGAAGAACAAAAGCTATTTTTTATGCCACATAAGTGGGCCCACTGCCACGTGGCAGTCTCTCATTGGCCGTTAAAAAACCATGCTCAACCCATCCTTTACCTCAGCTTCATCTGACGACATTGCGACAAGCTCAGATTCTAAGTCGCGAGAAAATTTTAATTCATCAGTCATTTCTGGGCGACTTGGCGACCTGCACCCGAAGGCTAAATCCCTCTGGCGACCTGGCGACCTACGGTTTTCTCTCTGTCGTGACAGCTTCCACCGGCGTCTGGCTACCTTGTGACTAACCGCTAGCGGTTAGTCACCGAATCTGGGCGGTTATCTCTGGCATCGGGCGACTACGCGACTAACCGCTAGCGGTCAGTCGCCAAGTCTCAGCAAGCTGGCGGTTATCTTTGATTTCTCTCCCGATTGGGCGACCATGGCTTCTGGCGACTGGGCGACCATCTGGATCCGGCGACTTCGCGACTAGGCACATCTGGTGACTGGGCGACTTTCGTCAAAATTTACTTACCTGCATTTTTGGGCACAGAAACTGAGGCAATCGAATTAGGGCGCACGCATGCAGAGCCTTCTCTTTCATCTTCAAATTTATATGTTTTCATTTTTGCTTATAAACTCTTCAAGTTTCCTCTGTCGGATGAATGTGGGATAATTTGTCTTCATGGTTTAAGAGCATTTTCAAAATTTGTATTAAAATATTGTTTATGGCTCATGTCTCCATTCCTCCAGCCCCTAAGAGCTCGCCCAAAGCCTCTGGGCTTCTTTACTTACCATAAGAGTTTTCATTTTTGCATATAAAGGTCAAAAAAGACACCCGCCCAGCCAATGTGGGATATCAAAAATACATCGTTTCTTCATTTTCTGGGACTTTTCTTGAGTTCTGCTCACCAATGGAGCTGTCTAAATGTGGATGAACAACACCAATGGTCCCCATGGACCAAGGCGCCACTCCTTATGGAATCAGACCTGCAGATTCAACTAAAAACCTTTCAAAAACTTTAAAATTTCTCCCCACAAGATATCGCAGCCCCTCTGTGAATGCACTTTGTGATGCAAAGTTGTTCTTTTTAACATTCTCAAAGTCTGCGAAAATCTCCTTTTGTCTGCTCCCATACATTGCGCAGACCCTGGCTATGAAAGTTGCAATTTAAATATTAAAAAAAAACTGGAAACCACTGATGTCTGCGCTGAATGATAGCAGGGTAACAACCATTAAATGGAGTGTTATAAATCTGCAAACAACATTATCAACTGTTGCGCAGATTCCAAGCTATGAAGATAATAATCTTTATATTTGAAAACTGCAAAGAAGTGTCTCCTCCCAATCTCCTTTGGCAACGCACTGGAATGTAATCTTCATGTTTTAATCTGCCAAACACCCACCACAACTACCTGCACAGACCTCATACTATGAAAGTTATAGTTTAAAGTTTAAACAACAGCAAAAAGCTCTCCCCCAATCTGCGCAGCCTGTGGATTACAAAACAAATTTGATTTAATACTTTAAAAACTACAAACTCCCTCATTTGAACTAATGACTTGAGCCTAACTTCTTCCTCTACAAGATTTGCATAAAACTCTACATAACTCGATTTGCCACTTTCTATTTGCAACTCTATATCATCTCCATTATCCAAATATAGCTCTCCAGTTGCTTCCATCCCGCTGCCTAGAGCTACTACAAGACTAAATGGGCTTTTTCTGGCTTCTCTTGTTGTCATACCCATTTCTTGCATGGGCAATATGGTTCCTTCATATACATGAACACTGATCGTATCTAAAGGAGCTTGAAGTGTTACATATGCTGCACTCTCCACTGTTATTGAATCTGAAACATTAAACAGATTGTACCATGTACCCTTTGGAAAATAAGCATCTACAGTCCTTGCCCCTTCCTTCAAAACAGGGGACACAAGAACTCCTTTACTCAATAGATATTGTGTGTTGATCCCCAATGTGTTAGTATCGTTAGGGAATGTGAAGAACAGAGGCCTTGCAATTGGAGATCCTTTGGTAAGGAACATGTAATTCTACTTTTCAAATTCGAACCTTTAAAAGGCAATTAGCTCCCACAACTGGCCTTAAAAATTCACGGAAACAAGTAATCAGACCTCGTGACCTGGCAATTAGACTCATTCATATATAACAACCATGCACATGAAAGGGCTCCTTCAGATTCATTCTCCGGCACAAGATATAGCAATGTAAACTTAGCTTCCCAGAAGACTACATAAGTACAACTGCGGAATCACCATAAATCCCCTTCTTATCGACCATTGCAAAATGACTAAAACACATTCCGGAACCTTGCCATGAAGTCAGATAGTACATTGATATGCAATGAACATGATGCCTTGATTTGTTCCTGAAAAAATCCTTCAGACAGAAAGATATCATTTCCCAAAAATGACCATTTCTTTTCTGCACTGCAAACATACTGTTTAAAAAATGATTTTAATCGCCGTAATTGATTTTAAAAGGCTGACAAATGGATTAATAGGGGGCTCAAATCCGAACTGGGAGTAGTGTTTCAGCTTTGCAAGACAATGCAAAAATAAATACGTCAAAATAATCAACCGGCCAAAATTTATTCACTGGCAAAGTAGGGCATTTCGTAAACTTAACTCTTTTCCGCACTGCAAACTGAACAAACTGCCTCTTTGTCTAAATTCATAAGGTCATCAAAAAGATCTTCCAGAAACTCAACCTCTGGATCTTGAAAGAATGTCATATGTGGAACATGACCCCTCAGTTGTCTTCCTCTGAAAAGAAACTTCTGAACTAAAACCGATCTGCAAAGATAGCACCTGTACACCTTTCTGAACCTTAACATAGTGAAAAAGTGTAAACTGAATCTGGAATCAATGAAGCAAAGTGATCAACTGGATTGATCAAAGTTTGGAAATCTGCGGAGGAGTTCATTCCTAGGTCTATAATGCAGGTCAACCTTCAATTATGTCTGACCTCGAACGGGGTGCAAATGGGAAAAGGACAAAGTATGCTATTTAATTCTGAATTCTGGATTTCAGTGAAACTTTAAGAAATTGGAAACAGAAAGGCTCTGGAAAATTGGACAAATGGATTGGTAGGAGTCTATAAATCTTCAGGTAGGTACACTCCTATGTTTAAAATATAAGGAAAAATCCAATTATCCAAAATGTTCACCTGGGTACAGACTTTCAAAAGCTCAAAGTAGGTCACTTAGTAATTCTGAATTTGAAAACACAGGAAATCAGATTTAATCACTGTCAGAATGGTTCTTGAAAACTTATCACCTGATTTCATAAAGATCTACAGAATGGAACATATGGAGTGTGTAACCTCTGGAACATAGTGCAAAAGGAATTTTCTCAATTGGATCAACTGGTTAGAAGTTATAATGCGTCAAACTGGGCTTATTCAGATTTCAAGGCAGGACAAAAAATGCAGACAGTTCACGAACAACCAACTTTGGGAAGTATGAAAACTTATCAAACGGATTTAGAATGACCTAAGGTTTAAAAAATTAGCTCTCTGATATGCATGCTAAACATTCCCAAAGTGGTGAACTATGAAACTCAACAGGGTGTAAGATACTCAGCAGCAAAGTAGGCTCCGGACAGCAAATTGACAATTAAGCAACATGCAGAATTAGGTGAACCCCTCAACATGACTACTCCCTAAACATGTCAGAACTGGAATTTAGGCGCTGGGACCCACTGCATATGACAAATGAAAGGCATTAAAGCCTCCTCCAAATTTTTATCTCATGAAAATCATCCGGACACCTTTTTCAATCACTCCAACTGAGTCCTATTACACCATTTTTCAAGGGTACTGACTTGTGCTCAACTGAAAATTTTTACATGGTCACTCCAAATTTGTTCCAAATTTAGGAGTACCAATAGCTCCAACTAGAGATGCATGTCATGAACACAGCTCAGAATAAACCTAATCCATTTTATCTGGAAATTCTTTAGCATATGAAAGATGTGGGTTAAACCCTTGAATTCAAGGTGCTTGTATTCTATCTTTAGGTTTCCGCCCACACAAAGTGCCTCATATTCTTTATTCATTTGTAATGTGCCTAGATTTTGAATGGTGCAATGATAGAAATTTTGTATGTCGTGAATCAACAGTACCTTAGGAGGAATTTGGGAATGGGCTCCCATTGGATCTATCTCCTCTGCAATCGCTGGATGAAGCTTGAACTTTGGTGGTTTGCAGACAACATTCTTCACTAACATATCAGATCCCTTCTTGATCTTAATGCTAGATGAAGATGCCATAACACTCAGAAGATTGATGAAACTTTTTTGCAACCAAATATTTCAAACACAAATTCACTCTGTAATCGCTAAAAGCTCTTAATCACTCTCCAAACTGTCAAACTTGGTAAACAATAACCCTTTGATTTCACCATTTATGAAAAATTTCACCATAAGGTTTTCATTAAATGCTCCATACATAGTATTTTTCATAGCTTGATTAGTTCTCCGAGGCATACTCAGAAGCTTGATGAAAACTAACTTTGCATCTTTGAAACCATACAACCCGACTTAACTTGCTTAAGCCTAGCTAACTTGGTTGTAACTGAGATCCTAACTTGGTTAGAACCATAATGTGTCCCAGTGCATCAATATGTAGATTTGGACTTGCTAGCATATCTTGAACTGATGTATGATGTCTTGTGTTGGTACTCTCAACTTTGGCAAAAATTTGCAGTGACCATTTCAAAATTTTCTCTAAGGTAAGGTGAGTACCCCTGAAAACTTTTCGGAGATGCCTACTTGAAGTGCAAGTAAAATATGACCTGATGAATTTCATAAGATACTAATTAGGGAACATGTGAAAAACCTATCATGGGGTATATGAAATGAGTCACATCTTTTAGAATTCAGATTTGATATGTTTTGGAGACAGTTGTTTAAAGGTGTTCACTTAAATCTTCATTCTGCATATTGCATGATTATAGCAAGTGACCTACTTTGCATGCTTGCATCTTTGACATGATAGAGTTTCATGATATAAGGGTGGGTTTGAGGTTTTTTATGCATGAGGGAGAAGCTTCAGTATCATTTGCAGATTCTTATGAGTTCATGTGATAAGTTTTCCCAAACTATTTTGTTTGCAATTAATGTTGATTCTCAGTATGAAGTGCAACTTTGTAGAATGACCTACTTTGAGGTCTTACAAGTTTGCACCCGGTTGAATGGAATAGACAATTGAATTCTCCCCTATATTTTAGGCATGGAAATTTTCTACCATGAATATTTTCAGGCCATGATGAATCAGTTTACCCAGTTTTCCAATCCGATTTTGTTTGCAATTTCAAACAATTTAATGCAGATCAGTTGCACAGTTTAGTCGGAGGCCTTGTTCATGATGTTATGTCTTGAACATTGTGATTGTTCATATCAAAAAAATTATTCCCCTATATTGTAGAGATAATTTAATTCAAGTTTGCAAGGTCTCAAGTCCTGAGGGTTTCGTATGCATGCTTATCCAAATTCTTTTCATTTACAGAAATCGTTATTTCTCATTTGTTCTTTTTTGTAAGTTCCAAGTGGCTATTTTCTAGGGTCTACCAAATGTGATCGATTGATCTTCATGAGCCATCCTTCTAGATCCATACTCTCCATATAGCATACTTCCAATATCCATAATCTCGGGTCCTCAAGAGGTCGTTTGACTTGTTTTCTAAGTCAAGACCAGTTGTGTTTATTGTTATTTGACAGTATAATTTGCAGAATTATCTTGAAGAGGTGACTTGGATGATTAAAATATTTTGACCTATTTTGTCTCGTCAGATATCACTTTTCAGTACGGAAGAATGTCAACCGTGGAATATGTGTGCCCAACGCCACATTCTGATTACTCAATTTTTCAGCTTTTAAGGTCAGTTCCTGAGGCCAATTGTTGTTTGTATGATCCAATTTGCAAACATTGTTGTTTATAATTATCAGTATTTGCCTGATCCCAAGATATCTAGTATTTTTTCAAAGGAAATGCAGAAAGAGTGTATTATGGTGTTTGATGAGGCACACAATATTGATAATGTTTGTATTGAGGCACTCAACGTAAATATCAGGGACCAACTCTCATTGGAGCTACAAGGAATGTTAATAAGATGGTCGACATTTTTGATAGGAAGGTTCAAGGCCTCAGATGCAGATATACTGTGGAGAGAATATAATAGACATGTGGAAGGATTAGCACAAGGAGATGATCCACCTCTCTCAGACTCATGTATTTTAAATCTTATTCTGCCAGGTAATATTGTAAGGGAAAACTACGGCAGGGGATATCAGACGGGCTGAACATTTTTATCAATTTTAAAAAGGGCTAATGCAATCCCAAAAATCCAGCGCAGAGTATATGTGGTTTTTGAAATTCTTAGTAAATGCAAAGGGCTGTTAAATGCAAAGAACGCTTGTGTTAGTTTATTTGAGCCCATGCGCTAAAATGATAAATTTTTTAAAACATTTAAAAACATTGCCAAGTAAATTTATAGAAGCCCATACTGGAGGAATGATAGAGGAAGTCAATGCATTGAAGAGGTAAGACACTATGCAACAAATAGCAATGGGAGGCTGCACATTGTCTTATTTGATGGAAGCCCACGCAGCAAGTTGGGGACATGAAAAATAGTGAAATCCTTTCATGCCAATACCATTGGCAAAGACAAACATTATTACCAGCGCAGACTCTGAAAGCTTTTCAAAATTCATGCAATGTTTAAGAAGAGGTGTTTGCAGAGAATTTAATAGAGAAAAACACACAACATCTATGGAGGTTATTGAAGACATTTAATAAAAATCGTAACTTGCTCAATGTATTAGTCAGTGTAGAGCATGAATTAATTGAAAAGACAATGCCTTGAAATTGGCTAGAGGAGACTGCCCGATTGGAAGTGTTTCACAGCACAATAAGCCATCACCATACCATTGCAGACAATTCACAACAAATGCTTGTGCAGGTTTAAAGCAAGAAACAAGGCATTACAAATTGTAAAACCAATGCTTGAAGGCTACACTGGCATGGGACATTGAGATAGGCATGCGAAGGAGAATGACAAATAGATGAGACTTTTAAACAAATGGCTATGCAAATAAAAACAAATGTATTTGGTAGTGTAATGCCATAAAAAGGCCTTCACAAGTAGTGGAGAAGTCTTTAAAATTTATCAAGAAAACACAATTGACAATTTAAATAACAGCAGGAGATGCACATGGAAGCATGGAGAAGGCAGCGTTTTAAAAGGTGTAAGAGCCAATGTCAACAAACTTTTGCAGACTTTTTTCCTTCCATCGTATGCACTCGGCAAAGAGAGAAAGAAATCTGTCAGAAGCCCCAAGAAAAGTGCATGAACAGGGGATTTACCTGGAAGTTGCGTAGAATTGCAGCATTAACACTTACGCAATGCATGAACGTAGTATGGAGTATTAAAATAGTGGACCAATGCAAATAATATAAGGCTTATAAACTCCAAACAAATACAAACAAGGCCTGCGCAGCAATGTGGGGATTTATTTTTGAAGTTTTAAAGAAAAAGCATATATCCCACATTGTTTGTGGATGGGGATTTTAAGAGTTTTTATAATGTAACGCACAGGTAATATGTAAAGTAAAGCCAAGACCTCTTAGCGATGGCCCTTAGCTGGAGTGATAAATGAGATGGTAGCCCCCACATATTTTGAAGTAAAATGCATAGAAAGATTTAAAAACCAAAGAAATTTAGTCCCACATTCATAGAAGGGGACAAATAGATGTTTATAAGGTAAAAGGCTTGCATAGTAATTCAAAGAAGAATCTTGGAGTCTATGCACGTGCATGAGCATAGTAGGCACCTCAAAAACCATGCCAAAATGACTTAGGCGATGAAAACCATATTTTGGTGGGACCCGCAAGAGTGACTTGGAAGATGACATGGCGCAGATGCATACAAATTGGGCACACATCCCGAGGCAATCAGGATCAACGGTCATGCAATTAACTGATCTAGGAGATGCAAGGAATTTATCATTGAGGGATCATGCCAGGCTGACATGTGGCAGGGACGACAAAGGTGCAGTCAAGGTGGCATCTAGGTGGCAATGAGGTGGCAGCTGCGCAGATGAAGGATCCAAAAATGGCATGCATCTCGAGGTGAAATCTGACTGTTGGCACAATGGCGCTATGAAGAGTTACAAGGTAATTAGCCATCAAGGGAACATGACAGGCCACCACGTGGCACTTGGATAGGTGGCGGGTCAGACATGAAAGATGATGCAAGCACCCAGGTCACTAGTGCAGGTGAACTGGAGGTTAACATGTGGCAAGATGATGATGTGGCTTGGTGATGATTCATAAAAAGGATTTGAAGATCAAAATTAGTATATAATGTGTAGACTATAGTACAGAATTTGAAATATTTAAAACTCTTTGCACGAGAATGTTTAAATGTTTAGGGGGGAAATTTTTATCAGAAGTATAGAGTATCATATATTGCTGAAAAGGTCTTGAAATGAGGAATTCATTTTTGCAGTCCATTTTGATACAGGATCAAATCAGTGTGAATAGAATGAAGAAGAAATGAGTCAGCTTAAATTTGGGAAAAACAAAGAAGATGTTTTTACAGATAAAATCATATTTTTGAGCAGTTGTAAAAGGTACAGGTGTTGAAGGGAGGATGAATCTGATGGTTTTCCTCTTTCTACTTATTCAGAATTCTTCCACTATTATAGGGTTCCAAATTCTTGGCCTCCAGAGTGAGTTTCAAGCTGTGCTTAACTCCAAGAGCTTCCAGTTTCAGTTGGTTCCATTAGGGATATAGTTTGTTATTTGTACCAGTTTTGTATTCAAGTAGAATAGAATGTCATTGATCTTTTGAAATTTATTGAAGCGGTGCATTCCTGATTGTGAATTTGTATATAGTAATGTGATTCCTCACACTTAATATGAGAATTCCATATTCAAATCTCTCCTTGGTGTCAGTATTGTGAAGTTTGAACTTTCTAATTCTTTGCATGGAGTTTATCTATGTATGTGTTATCATTCTTCAGTTCTGATCTAGGATCATATTAAATGATGTTGTAGATGTGACATAGTTTCATTTGATTGTCTACAAGAATATTTCTATAACTATTATTGATTTGGATTTATTGTGTGTATGGCTTGGAATTTCTAACAGAAGTTGATTGCTGAATTTGGTTAAAGGGGATTGCCCAATGGATAAAGAACTGATCATTGAGTAGTATCTTCTATATTGATTTCATATCTGGTTAAGTCTTGGGTATGTCATGCATTTTAAAGAAATAAATTCTGAATATTTGAAGGTTTTATGTTGTTTGTGGTTGTACTAATCTCCTGCTCCACTTCAATGTCGATGTTCAATGGGTGATTAGTTGGTCACCTAGTATCTCCCGGTCGTGTTGAAGACTTTGTGAGATTGTTGCTGATTGATGCCAAACTAAGTATTGAAGGCATTGAAGGGTGTCCCTCCCCTTGGTTTTGCAGAACCTAAAGTGTAGAAGGATGGATCCGCATCCTTTTTAGTTGGTCCTTTTCAGTATTGGTTAAATACCAGGAGTTGGCTACTCTTTAAAATACATCAATGGGTGAAAGGGTTGTTGTTCAGTAATCACAGCGTAAAAAATAACCAACAAAATAGAGACTCTACTGGGGAAGTTGTATTAAATGCATAGTCAATGAGGTTTTAGTTTATCTTGGATCCTTGCCTCCTTAATTTTTTAGTCGAGTTAAGTCTGTCCAGATTTTCATAGAGTTGAAAAGTTATTTTCATGTTATGGGGTTTGAAGGATATTGTTTTGTGTCTGAGATATTTGTGTAAAAGAGTTCATGTCTTGTGAGGAGTTAGTTTTGTCTTGTAAAGGTCTTTTGCAAAGGTTTTGTCCTTGCAAACTATCATAATATTTCCCAATTTGTATTGGGTGGCGAATCCAATCTCTGCAGCAGTGCTGAATGAAAGATTTATTTCAAAATATCTGCAAGATGATAAAGAAAATCTCAAGATCTTGAGGTGAAGCAGCATCCCAAAGAAAATAAGGGTGAGCTTCTAAGGATTTCAAGAAATGGACACCAACGAAGAAACCAATGATCATGCAATGCTCCCCCATCACAAGAATCTGAAAGTTTAAATGCAAGTGTGAGAGAATTTGAATTGGGATTACATCTCAGAGGTTTCAAGTTCTCTATCCTCTAAAAGGAGGTGGAAACTCTACAAAAATTTTAGTGTAAGGTGTGAAGGTGATTTTAGAGCTAGCATCTTGCAGCCACTAGAATATGTGCCAGGTATTTTTCTCTTCATGGTAAAAATTTTCCATGAAAATAATTATGAATAGTTTCCTTATTAGGTGAAGAAGTCAATGAAAAGAAGGAAAGTGAATATAAAGGTTTCCCATACTTCTTGTTTTACAAATCTTAGTTATCAGATTCGGAATTATGTTATTTTGTTATGTGAAACAAATGATTGCATAGTTGAATGAAGTCTTTGTGAATGAGAAAATGTTTTGTTAGTAAGTAGTGCAATGGAGATTTTAGATTTAATATATCGAGATATGTTGCCTAGATCTGAAACTTATCTGATGGATCTTGAAAAGATTCAAAAAGATATTGCACTATTTAATAAAAGAATCCAAGATGAAGTTGTTTTGTTTTTGAAAAGACATGTGGGAGAAAGAAAAGAAGAATCCATACATGTACTTTATGAAAAGTTTTCCAATGCATATGGTAAGTTGTCAGAAGGGATTGAACTTAAAGATTTTGCATATTTTCATTTGTTCTTAGAACTTTGTATGCCTAAGATAGTAAATTGGTCTGCATCATGTAAAGAAGAAGGCATTCAACTTATTAAAAAATGGATAGATGAGTTTGAAGAATGTGAATCTAAAAGTACTGATGATGCTGACTCTAGTTATGATGAAAATGTTGATTATGATGCTGATAGTGAGGTTACTGATGTCAAGATGTCAAAGATGAAAATCTAGTTGCGGATGTTTCCATTGGATTTGAAGATTTGTTTTATTATCAGCATGACAAGGCAGAGCTCTGTTCTTAGTTTAGCAAAGATTCTTGTGGACAGCAAGAGAAGGATTATGATGCGGATGATAGTTGTAGTGATGAATCTTGTGCATAAGAAGACATGAGAAAAGAAACTCCAATCCTTGTTCCCAATGGCGAAGATGTTTGCAGCAATAAGAATGATGTTAAATGCAATAAAAATGAATTCCAATGTTCATTGAGCAGTAAAAAAATTTCAGAGCTTTTGGCTGCTGATTTTCAGAGGTATGCAACTGATATAGATCCTACTTTGTAATGCCCAGTTGATATATTCTTTGATAATGAAGACATGCAAGTGGATGAAAAGTATGAAACCTATGCTGATTTTCCTTTTCCTACTTCCGAGGGAAACAATATGCAAGATCAAAATGCATATGATTGGGATAAATCTTCTTATGCCAAGTATGATGAATATGATGACTCATATACAGCTATGGATTCAGATTTGGATGAATTTGGTATAAGTGGTTCTTGTATTGATCATAATGGTAAAGAAAATGATAAATCTAAATGTATGTTTTCAGATTTACAAGTGATGAGTGAGCCATTAAGTAATGATCCATTTTAAGATTTAGAGGATGCTTGTGGAGATCATGGTCAACAATCTACATCAGGTCTTATGCAATCATATTTTTGTTTAGAATAGTTTAACCCTAGTTTGTAAATAAATGTTTTAAATGAAGCTTATTTTTTGGTGCAAACTAGTGTTCATGATGATTTTGTTTCCAGCCATGAAGATGAGCTGAAATGTTTTCTTTTCTAGCTTTTCAGTGATGGTCAAGAGTGTGACAGCTTTGTGTTACATATTGATCAGTGTTCTCAATATTGTGGTGATTTCTAGGCACCTAATGACAATGAAGATGTTGATTATTTGTTATTTGATATGCTGAAAGTATTAGGAAGCATGTTGGATCATGTTCCAAGAAATAATAAGTATCATTTACCTCTAATCCATGGAAATGAGAATCAAGTTTTTGATAGGGGTAAGTTGTTGGCAAGTTGACTCCCAGGGAGTATATGGCTTATTTTGTGTTGTCATTATGGAAACAAAGTCATATGAAGTTTTTGATAGTAAACTATGAAGTGAAAATTGACTAAGTGTAGAAGACAAAACAAAACAGTGACTTGCAGTCGATCAGGGCATCAACGCACTTGCATACGATCACATCAGGTTATGCGCATTCAGAATTAAGCTCTATGGTATGTTATTATGCTTACCCTATACATGCATTGTATGGACTGGTAGTACATACAAGTTACAAAAAGAACAAGCTCACCAGCAGTCCAGAATACAGAGTATGAAGCCGACTTCATTGTTTTGATTAGAGTGTAATAATTTGTTATGTAAAGGCTAAGCGCCTATTGTAATAAGTTTGTAAGCATGTATTAAACATTGTTGTAAACACTCTTAAGCCAATTTGTTTGGAAGCATTGTTTATTATGTTTTTGCGCCAACTAAGGTCTTGTTTATAGTCGCATCTATTCAGGCATAAAGATATATATATGTAATGCAAAAATACATTTGGTGTGTTGTCTAAATAGTCAGAGAAGATGTATAGCAGAGAAGTATGAGAGAGAGCCCTTAAATAAGTTAAGAGCATAAGCATGTAAATGGAACTGATCAGACATCTATGTCACATACAATAGTTCATTTTTGGATATAGTACATATCTATTCTCAAGGAGGTTGTAGCCTTCTTTCTCTTTGAGTAGTGAGCTCTAGGACAGTGAGTCCTCACCCCTAAAAGGGTTAATTGTAAAAGACTCCTAATAGGGTCAGACCCTTAACCAGGTCATTGTACTCATATTGTAAAGACTTCTTCTAACAGGGCAAAGGAACTTTAATAGGTTCATAATACTAGTACAACATTTGTGGGTACTAATTCCCACCAGGGTTTTCCTCTAATCAAGGTTTCCTCATAATCATATCAAGTGTTATGTGATCTTGTGTTATGCTTCATTAGATGTATATTTTATTTATGTTTAATTTTCTGAATTTGAATAAATAGATAAACAATGATTCACCCCCCCCCCAGGGTTTCCAACAATTGGTATCAGAGCCTGGTCCTCAGAGAGAAAAGTTTAACCACTTGAGGAGATCATGGATTTAGCAGAAGTCAAACATCTGAAAAAGAATCTTAAAGCAGCCCTTGAAGATATAGATAGATCTGAGAAAGAAAATGAAGAACGCAAACTAAAATTTGATGGCTCACAAATGCTTATTAAGAAACTAAGGAAAGAACTAAAATATTGCTCCACCAATTATTTGAAACTGAATGAAGAGAACAAGTCTCTGAAAGATAAGATAAAAGAATTGAATGATCAGTTAGCTGATATCTTAACAACTATTGAAGAGAAGAACAAAGAAAAAAAATAGTTGGATGAAGAACTCATGCAAGCCAATATGAGAATCTTAGATTTGGAAAATATCAAGAACAAAATTGAATCTGAACTATCAGTAGCAAAAGACAAGATTGATAAAATACACACAAGCTCTGATCTGATTCAATCACAACTCTATGAACAAAAGCTAAAAGGTGACACCACTGTTATGGGATATAGTTTAGCTCAAATTGAGATCAACTAATCACAAGAAAGAAAGAAAGCTCTAACAGAATCTTCAGAAGAAAAGAAAAGTGAAAATCATAAAGAGACTAAAGCAAAAGATAAGCACAAGGAAGTCAACCGTACTTTCTATGCCTATAACAAGCATGGACACTTGGAAAGAGATTGTAAAAATGTAAGACCCTTCAATGGTTACTGCTACTTCCTATAATAAGGCTGGTCATAGGGATATTCATTGCAGAACAAATCAAAGAAATCAGCCACAACTGAACCAAAGAAATCAAACTCAATTCAATCAGAGAAACCAACCTCAAAGAAACTTGTAGAACATTACATGTCAGATATGTAACTACAATGGACACATAGCTAAGAAATGTAGTGTGATGAATAACAACACAAGACCTCCTATCATCTGTCACTCATGTCGAAAAGCTGGACATATCTCAAGGTTTTGCAGATCAAGAACAAAAGAACAAGAAAATCCCAAGAAGTCTTTGTTTGAAGAATTAGGAGAAGTCAAGTTTGTGGAAGCCAAAGATAACTCAGATAAAATATGGGTTGAAGTAAATAAGGACACTGAAGAGAAAAAGGTAGCAGATGCATCCTCAGTGGATGCACCTTCTACTTCTGAATAGTTGACCTTCATGGTCTTAGGGGGAGCTATTCTGGCTCTGAACCCCTGTGTGGCTGGTATACTCACCTATGAGTATACGCCTATGGATTAATGCATGAAATCAAGAACTAAGGTTGTATGCATTCACGCATAGCCCTTACTTTGTTCAGAACAAAGTTTGAAATTCTCTATGTAAACTACTTTACGGCAATGAGATTTAAATGCAATTGATCTTTATATAACTTGGCTAAAGATCTTAAAACCTCACTTTGCATTTGAGATTGAAGCATTCCGAAAGAAAATAGGCATCGAGCATCAAAGCACTATAGCTTGGAAGTTTAGTTGGTTTGTGAATGGATTATATTTGGAATGGAACCCTAGCAGTCATGTCATTTCAGAATCGTCATGAAACCCTACTTAATCTAGTTACAAGTAAGTATGGCCACTCCTGTTGTATTCGACATTGCTGAGAGGAAGAGATTTGTTTTTAAGAAGCATCCATTCAAGTCCATACTGGATAATGTCGAAGGAGTGTTCTCTAAGACTCCGCTTGGAGTTGTACATGTAGAAGAAATCCGCGCATATGTTTACTACAAAAATGAAATAGTTGGAGACAACAACATTGCATCTCTCATGGGTTCTATGATGAAACTAGATTATACGTTCAAAGATGAATACGAGCATCTCATTGATAACCCTATCTTTTATTATTCCAATGTGCATGAGTTTTATGAGCCAGAATGGGTGAAGATACTACTGATCATGATACATGATGATCTATACTAGATAGGTGAGGTTCCTGTCCGCATCACTGTTGATCTAATTCATGAGATGACCGGACTACCCAAGACTGGACCAGTTCTTCCAACTGGTAAAGATGTTAAGAAACAAGTTGAGAAAGCATGCTTATCTAGGAGTGATAGGTGTGGTATGACAGTTGATCTGATCAAGGAAGATGACATTAAGCTAGTTACCATGATACTAAGTTATAAATTCCAGCACACAAGCAGACTAAACAATGTATCTGCAGCCACTGTCTTAGTAGCAATAAAAATGGTGAAAGACAATACTTAGTACAACCTATGTGAGATATTGCGTTCTCAATTGATTGACAACATCCAAGCTATCAAGCATGACAAGAGAAAGATATTCAGGTTTGATTCATTGATCATATATCTCTACTTCCACATAGTAGGAAAGGTTGCAAATCTCTACTTAGACAGAAGAAAACCCACTATGTCATAGATTTTGCTAAAAACCACATTAGAGAGTAGTGTTAAGGACTCTATGGACATGGACATCAAGACATTCAGAATCAAGATACAGAAGAGGTTCAGGATACCTAAGAAAATAGTTGAGAAGTACAAAGACACCATATGCTTCATGGTGGAGACTGATTGTACTTGCATGGAGGCAGTTGAGCCTAGGACAAAATGGATTCACCCTCTTGGTTATGAAGTCGAATAACATGTTTTGGAAGGTTATGCTCAAGTCCTCTTATCTATGCCCAAGGATCCCAATGAACCCAGATGGGGCACTTACAGAGAAAAGACAAATCAAGTTGATTCTATCTTATACAACACCGAGAACAAAAGGAAGGCATCAAGGATTACCTCAAATATCCTAAAAGTTCATGGTGTTACACAAGAAGATCTTGACAAAGCTAGAGAAGCTAAGATAGCAAAAGAACTTGAGAAGAATACCACAGAAGTAAAAATAGAAAAGACTGATGGTATTCCCAAGAATAAGAAGAAGAAATCAAATGAAGATACATCTGCGCTATCAACCACCATTAATCTGGATGCATCTCCACCTTCAGTACCTAGCAAGAAGTCTAGAGGAAGGAAGGAAGCACCCACTAGTCATCCATCCTCAAGAACCACAACGATCAAGGTAAAGAACACTCAAGCTCCTCCTGAAGTAGGTTTCAGACCTAGTCTTAATGTCTTAAGGAACAAAATTGTCAATGAAGGAAGACTAGAGTCCCTCAAAAATATATATGACAAATATCAAGAGATAGACAAATCAATGATTCATTCTATAATCATCTCTCAGATGATTAAGTTCAAAAGGACTGTATTGGAACTTAAGACTATCATACCAGACAAGGTATGGAATATACTTGATATGTTGAAGAGGAAAGCAATTGAAGAAGATATGAGGATAAGAGAAGAAACATTGGACAGTCTTCTCCTGGTGTGCTCGCATGATGAGAAAGTCATTTTGTTGGATTTAGTAAAACCGCACCTATAACCAAAACAACAATACTTCATATCATGAACAAGGAGTATGATCTGGTCAGGGAAGAGACTCATAAATCATTTGAACGGGTATTTCTGGATAGACATATGTATCCATCAATGGCGCCTACAGCTAAGGCAACTCCAGTTCCTCCCAAACAGGTTGGAGAACCAGTAATTCAAAATGCACCTAAGATAGGTCCACAGGTTTCAGCGCCCCCAGTCTCAATAGCCTCTGATACAAAAAAAGATACAGTGGATACTATAGTGATTGATGATATCAAGATATGTATGACCGCTTGTGATAAATATATGGGTAAAGTTGAAATAGCATTTGTGAACTCGGAAGAGACAAAGAAGGCATGCACTAATGATACATCTTTGCAACAAGATAAAGTTCCCTCTATAGATTCAATATATTTGAACAAAGAGGAAGATAATCAAAATAATGAGATCCCAGTCATGGAGATTCCAGTTAAAAGTGAGTGCATGGAAACTAGTTAGAATACCATATTCACACCATCCATTCAACCATCTACCTCATTGTTGTCAATTTTAACTCCCAACTCAGCATGTTTGGATGCTTGGGGAGAAGAAGACCTGATTAAGATCAGTGTCCTAGCCATGGAAAAGGCCAAAGAGAAATAGGTTATGATGAATCCTCTCTTCCTAGAATCAGTAAACATTTTGAATGACCTTGTACCTGCGGACAAGAAAGTATCAAAAATCCAGTCAGTTAATGATGTAGACAGTATACTAACAAGCTTCAAAGCACATTTTACAAGCTTAGTAGGCTCAGCTACTAGAATTGTAGAAGATGAGTACAAAAAGGTAAGGTTGAATGAACTAGTAAAGAACTTTACTTTAGACTTAAAATAGTTAAAGATTGGTCAGTCTATGTTGAAAGAGTTGGCAACTAAAGATAGAAATGTAATAGCCAACTACATGGACAGGGTGAAATTGACCTCTGAACATATCAAGAAGATAGAGGAAGCAGATATATTGGTTGAAAGTGTTAGGAAATCAGTCAAGAAATCCATGCAAGACATGAACATCTGCAACAGTATCTATCAAGGTCAGCTTGACAAGATAGAAAAAGCCAAAATGGAGATCAATAAGATAAGGACCCGGTAGACTCAGTTGAGAAATGTACTTGCGCCATCCTTAGTAGTTCTGGATGAGAAAATCAAACAGATTGATGCCACCCCTGTCACATATGATCAAGGTCCCTGCATGGACCTGATAAAAATGGAGAAGCTCACTTATGCTCTATGCGCACATCTCCAAACAGTTGATACAATGAAGCCATTCTGGCAGCAGGAGATAAAGAATCTTCAAGTTGTATATCCAGATGTATATATGGAGTATGTATATATTACTATTTTGATACATTTTTCATTAATGTCAAAGGGGGAGTAATATACAAGGAATATGTGTAGTATATATAATAAAGTATAATGATATACAATTTTTGGGTGTTAGTCAATTTTGAGTAACTTGGCCACATTGCTTTGTTGCCATTAATGACAAAGGGGGAGATTGTTGGAAAGTTGACTCCCAGGGATTATATGGCTTATTTTGTGCTTTCATTATGGCAACAAAGTCATATGAAGATTTTGATAGTAAACTATGAAGTGAAAATTGACTAAGTGTAGAAGACAGAACATAACAGTGACTTGGAGTCGATCAGGGCATCAACGCATGTGTGTACGATCACATCAAGTTATGTGCATTCAAAATTAAGCTCTATGGTATTTTATTATGCTTACCCTATACATGCATTGTATGGAATGGCAGTACAGACAAGTTACAGAAAGAAGAAGCTCACCAGCAGTCCAGAATACAGAGTATGAAGCTGACTTCATTGTTTTGATTAGCGTGTAATACTTTGTTATGTAAAGGATAAGTGCCTATTGTAATAAGTTTGTAAGCATGTATTAAACATTGTATTATCTTTTTAGGCCGAATAAGGTCTTGTTTATAGTCGCATCTATTCAGGCATAAAGATATATATATGTAATGCAAAGATACATTTGGTGTGTTGTCGAAATAGTCAGAGAAGATGTATAGGAGAGAAATATGAAGATATCAGTATGATACAGAGCCCTTAAAGAATTTAAGAGCATAAGCGCGTAACTGGAACTGATCATACATCTGTGTCACATACAACAGTTCATTTTTGGATATAGTACATATCTATTCTCAAGGAGGTTGTAGCCTTATTCCTCTTTGAGCAGTGAGCTCTAGGACAGTGAGTCCTCACCCCTAACATGGTTAATTGTAAAAGACTCCTAATAGGGTCAGACCCTTAACTAGGTCATTGTACTCATATTGTAAAGACTGCTTTTAATAGGGCAAAGGAACTTTAACAGGTTCATAATACTAGTACAATATTTGTGGGTACTAATTCCCACCAGGGTTTTCCTCTTATCAAGGTTTCCCCATAATCATATCAAGTGTTATGTGATCTTGTGTTATGCTTCATTGGATGTACATTTGATTTATGTTTAAGTTATTGAATTTGAATAAATAGATAAACACTTATTCATCCCCCCCTCTTAGTATTTCCAACATAAGTGATGTTTTCATTTTGGCGGTTGTTAGCCTTTTGTAAATATTGTACAAGTTGTATAGCCACTTTGCTTTCAGTTGTGTGTTAGGTGTTGTGTGTTTTCAATAAGGAGCCCAATTTTTGATAAGTTAAAGAAGAAGTCTGATTTTTAAGTGGTCTGCTTCACTGAGAGATTCTAAATTCTCTACATGCTCACAAGGGGCACGCATCCCCAAATAGATCCATTGTTGGTACTCTCAAATTTGACTCAAATTTGGAGTGACCAATTCAAAATTTTCTCTAAGGCAAGGTGAGTACCCTGGAAATTTTTTGGAGATGCCTACTTGAAGTGCAAGTAAAATATGTCCCACTAATTTTCATAACATATTGATTGGGGAACATGTGAAAAACCTATCATGGGGTAGATGAAATGAGTCACATTTTTCTGAATTCAGATTTGATATGTTTCAGAGATAGTTGTTTAAAGGTGTTCACTTAAATCTGCATATTGCCTGATTATAGCAAGTGACCTACTTTGCATGCTTGGATATTTGACCTGATAGAGTTTCATGATATAAGGGTGGGTCTGAGGTTTTTTAGGCATGAGAGAGAAGCTTTAGTTTCATTTGTAGATTCTTATTAGTTCATGTGATAAGCTTGCCCAATCTATTCCGTTTGCAATTAATGCTGATTCTCAGAGTGTGAAGAGCAGATTTGTAGACTATCCTACTTTGAGGACTTACAAGTTTGCACCCGATTGAATGGAATGGACAATTGAATGCTCCCTTGTATTGTAGGAATGGAAATGTGCTACCATGAAGATTTTCAAGCCATGATGAATCCATTTTCCCAGTTTGCCAATCCTATTCCATTTGCAGTTTCTAAAAATTTAATGCAGATCTGTTGCACAATTTAGTCGTAGGCCCTGTTCGCGATGTTATGTCTTGAACACTGCGATTGGTCATATAAAGAAAATGATGCCCCTATATTGTAGACAAAATTTATTTCAATTTTGCAAGGTCTCAAGTCCTGAGGGTTTCGTATGCATGCTTATCCAGATTCTTTTCATTTGCAGAAATCGTTATTTCTCATTTGTTCTTTTCTGTAAGTTCCAAGTGGCTAGTTTTTAGGGTCTACCAGATGTGACCGATTGATTTTCATGAGTCATCCTTTTGGATCCATACTCTCCATATAGAATACTTCCAATATCCAGAAGCTCGGGTCCTCAACAGGTCATTTGACTTGTTTTCTAAGTCAAAACCAGTTGTGTTTATTGTTATTTGACAGTATAATTTGTAGAATTATCTTGAAGAGGCGACTTGGATTATTAAAATATTTTGACCTGTTTGGTCTCTTCAGATATCACTATGCAGTATGGAATAATGTAAACCATGGAATATGTGTGCCAAGCACCACATTCTGATTACTTGATTTTGTCAGTTTTTAAGGCTAGTTCCTGAGGCCAATTATTGTTTGTATGATCCAGTTTGCAAACATTATTGTTTATAATTATCAGTATTTTCTTGATCCCAAGGTATCCCGTATTATTTCAAAGGAAATTCAGAAAGAGTGTATTGTGGTGTTTGATGAGGCACAAAATATTAATAATGTTTGTATTGAGGCACTCAGCGTAACTATCAGGGAGCAACTCTCATTGGAGCCACAAGGAATGTTAATAAAATGGCCGAGATTGTTGATAGGAAGGTTCAAGGCCTCAGATGCATATAGACTATGGAGTGAATATAATAGGCTTGTGCAAGGATTAGCACAAGGATATGATCCACCTCTCTCAGACTCATGGATTTCAAATCTTATTCTGTCAGGTAATATAGTAAGGGAAAACTGCGCCAGGGGATATCAGATGGGCTAAACATTTTTATCAGTTTTAAAAAGGGCTAATGCAATCCCAAAAAGCTAGCGTAGAGTATATGTGGTTTTTGAAATATTTAGCAAATGCAAAGTTCTGTTAAATGCAAAGAACGTTTGTGTTAGTTTATTTGAGCCCATGCGCTGAAATGAGAAATTTTTTAAAATATTTAAAAACATTGCCAAGTAAATATATAGAAGCCCATACTGGAGGAATGACAGAGGAAGTCAACACATTGAAGAGGTAAGATCTTGTGCTACAAATATCAATGGCAGGCTGCACATTTTCTTATTGGATGGAAGCCCATGTAGCAAGTTGGGGACATTAAAAAGAGTGAAATACTTTCATGCCAATACCATTGGCAAAGACAAACATTATTACCAGCGCAGAGTTTGAAAGCTTTTCAAATCTTATGCAATGTTTAAGAAGAGGTGGTTGAAGAGAATTTAATGGAGAAAACTGTGCAGCATGTATGGAGGATATTTAAGACATTTATTACAAAGCATAACTTGCTCAATGTATTAGTCAGCGTAGGGCATGAATTAATTGAAAAGACAATGCCTTGAAATTGGCAGCTTGAGACTGCCCGATTGGAAGTGTTTCATAGCACAATAAGCCAATGCAATACCATTGGAGACAATTCAGAACAAATTCTTGCATAGTTTTAAAGCAAGAAACAAGGTATTACAAATTGTAAAACCAATGCTTGAAGGCTACGCTGGCATGGGACATTGAGATAGGCATGTGCATGAGAATGACAAATAGATGATACTTTTAAAAAAATGGCTATGCAAATAAAAACAAATGTATTTGGTAGTGTAACGCCAACTAAAGGCCTTTGCAAGAAGTGGAGAAGTCTTTAAAATTTATCAAGCAAATGCAATTGACAATTTAAATAACAGCAGGAGCTATGCATAGAAGCATGTAGAAAGTAGCATTTTAAAAGGTGTAAGTGCCAATGTCAACAAATGTTTGCAAAAAAATTTCCTTCCACCATACGTGCTGGGGAAAGAGAGAAAGCAGAATGTCAAAAGCCCCAAGCAAAGTGCATGGATAGGGGATTTACCAAAAAGCTGTGTAGAATTGCAACATTAACACTTGCGCAATGCATGAAGGAAGTATGGAGTATTACAATAGTAGACTAGCGCAAATAAGCTAAGGCTTATAAACTCCAAAAAAATACAAACAAGGCCTGCGCAACAATGTGGGGATTCATTTTTTAATTTTTAAAGAAAATGCATATATCCCACATTGTTTGTGGATGGGGATTTTAAGAGTTTTTATAATGTAACGCACAGGCAATATGTAAAGTAAAGCCAAGAACTCTTGGCAATGGCCCTTAGCTGGAGTGATAAATGAGATGGAGGGCCCCACATATTTTGAATTAAAATGCATAGAAATCTTTAAAAACCAAAGTAATTTAGTCCCACATTCATAGCGAGAGGGGAAAAATAGATGTTTATAAGGCAAAAGGCTTGCATAGTAATTCGAAGAAGAAGCCCAAAGGCTATGCGCATGCATAAGAATAGCAGGTGCCTTGAAAACCATGCCAGAATGACTTAGGTCATGAAATTCATATTTTGGCAGGACCCACAAGAGTGACTTAGCAGATGACGTGGCACAGAGGCATACAAATTGGGTGTGCATCCCGGGGCAATCAAGATCGACGATCGGCACAATGAATTGATCTAGGAGATGCAAGGAAGTTATCATTGAGGGATCACACTAGGCCGAAACATGGTGGGGTTGACAGTGGTGTGGTCAAGGTGGCATCCAGGTGGTGATGAGGTGGTGGCCTCGCAGATGAAGGATCTGAAAATGGCACGCATCGAGAGGTGAAATATGACAGCTGGTGCAATGGCGCTATGAAGAGTTGGAAGGTAATTAGCCATCAATAAAATGTGACAGGAAACCACGTGGAACTTGGACAAGTGGTAGGTCAGACAGGAAAGATGATGCAAGTGCCCAAGTTACCAGTGCAGGTGAACCAGAGGTTGACACGTGGAAAGATGATGATGTGGCTTAGTGATGATGCAGGTCCAACAGGGTGATGAGGTGGTCGGTCGGGTGAATCAGGTGGTGCCACATGGCATGTTGGGCATGCTTAGGTCTGTGCATAAAAAGGATTTAAAATATCAAAATTAATATATAATGTGCAGACTATAGTCCAGAATTTGAAATATTTAAAACTGTTTGTGCGAGAATGTTTAAATGTTCAGGGGGGTAATTTTTATCAGAAGTATACAGCATCATATACTACTGGAAAGGTCCTGAGATAAGGAATTCATTTTTGTAGTCCATTTTGATGCAGGATCAAATTAGTTTGAACATAATGAAGAAATAATGAGTCAACTAAAATTTGGGAAAAACAAAGAAGATGTTTTTGCAGAGAAAATTAGATGTTTGAGTAGTTGTAAAAGGTTCAGTTCAAGATATTTGGGAGAAGGGAAAAGTGTTGAAGGGAGGATGAATCTGATGGTTTTTCTCTTTCTACTTATTCATAATTCTTCCATTGTTACAAGGTTCCAAATTCTTGGCCTCCAGAGTGAGTTTCAAGCTGTGCTTAACTCCAGGAGCTTCCAGTTTTAGTTTGTTCCATTAGGGATATAGTTTGTTGATTCTACCAACTTTGTATTCAAATAGAATAGAATGTCATTAATCTTTTGCAATTTATTGAAGTGGTACATTCCTTATTGTGAATTTCTATACCGTAATGTGATTCCTCACACTTAATATGTGAATTCCAGATTCAAATCTCTCCTTGGTGTCAGTCTTGTAAAGTCTAAACTTTCTGATTCTTTGCATGGAGTTTATCTATGTATGTGTTATCCTTCTTCAGTTCTGATCTAGGATTAGATTAAATGATGTTGTAGATGTGACATAGTTTCATTCGGATTTTTACAAGAGGATTTATATAAGAAGTATTGATCTAGATTTATTGTTTTTATGGCTTGGAATTTCTGACAGAAGTTGATTGCTGTATTTCTGAATTTGGTTAAAGGGGATTGCCCAATGGATAAAGCACTGATCATTGAGTAGTATCTTCTATATTGATTTCATATTTGGTTAAGTCTTGGCTATGTTCAGTATTTTAAAGAAATAAACTCTGAATATCTGAAGGTTTTATGTGGTTTTTGGTTGTACTAATCTCCTGTTCCACTTCAAGGTTGATGTTCAATGGGTGATTAGCTAGCCACCTAGTATCTCCTGGTCGTGTTGAAGCCTTTGTGAGATTGTTGTTGATTGATGCCAAAAAATTATTGAAGGCATTGAAGGGTGTCCCCTCCTTGGTTTTGCAAAACCTAAAGGGTAGAATGATAGATCCACATCCTTGTTAGTTGGTCCTTTTAAGTATTGGTTGAATACCAGGAGTTGGCTACTCTTTCAAATACATCAAAGGGTGAAATGGTTGTTGTTCAGTAATCACAGCATTAAAAAGAACCAAAAACTTGTATGCATAGTTCGAGTTATCTCCTTGCATCTTTATTCAAAGATGGTGGATCCACCCAATTCACTATTTTGGGTGCCATTTGATACTTCATTGTTTTGGTCTGAACTATCAGGAGACTTCCTTACCCACTGCTGACTCATGTATGTTTTGATTTCAGAAACTTTTTCTTTGGATTTCTCAAAACCAGTATCCAGTTTTTCTCTATTCATACAATTCTTGCTTAGATGACCGAGTTGTTTACACACATAACATCTCTTAGTAGGATTTATTTTTCTGAGATGAGTCTTTGCACAATTTGCACCAATGTGCCAATACTTACCACAATGACAACATCTTTTCAATGTGTTGTAATCCCAACCAAAAATTACCTTAGTTAATTTTTCAACAGGGTTCCACTTCTTAGTTCTGCACAACGCAAATTTATGACCATGTTTGTTACAATTGAAACATTTTCCTTCAAGCTTAGGTTTCTTAGCGCATTCAATTTCCCTATGTCCATGTTTGTTGCAACTATAGCACTTACCATTAAACTATGGCTTTCCCTTTATCCAACACTTATTTGATCTATGCCCTAAGTTGTCAAAATGATTACAAGTGGGTTTGTTTTTATTTTGAGCGCCTTGTTGTGAGTATTCACCTTGTTTAGTATAACCTAATCCAGTCAATCCATGATGTCTGAATTGAGTTTTATTTTTCAACTGATCCATTTTTACTTGTGAATTCATTATACTCTTATTGGTTTTCTTTTCAGTATTGAGATCATTTGGCAGTCTTTCATTTTCAGTCCTGAGATTGATAACTTCTTGGTTTGCACTATTGAGTTGATTTATAATATCTGCTTGCTAAAGTGACAAATGATGGATTTAATTTTCTTTTTCCTCTAATATTTTACTTAACAATTTTGTATCTTGTTGTCTCATTTCTCTATAATTTTCTTCTTGGTTCTTTTGTTCCATGACTTCACATATTCTGACTGAATGAATTTTTTGGTCTCTCTTCAACTTTCTGACTTCTTCATGTAAATTCATATTCTTTGCAAGTAGGTCTTCAATGGCTGCGTCAACTTATTCAAAACTTCTTTCTTTGCATAAATCTTCAATTATTTCTTCTATGTAACATTTTTCATTCATTTGCACTGCTAAATCTTTTCTTCTTTTTAGGGAATGAGAGAGTCGTTCCTTGAGTTTTCTGATTTGATCCATGGCCACTTGTAGATCTATCTTTTCATTTTCAATGGATTTTTCTAGTCTGTACATTTCCATTGCCTCTAATATTTTCTCAAGTTGTTAAACTTATGATAAGAAACCCATTTCTCGGATACCGATTGTTGGAAATATATTGTAGGCTAGGTGACTAAGAGGGGGGGTGGGGGGGTGAATCAAGAACCAATAAAACTTATTCACTTTTATCCTTTATTAGATTGTCTAATCTAATTGCATGTATGGAACATAAAAGAAATAAATATTTATAACACTTGACATAATATTTGGTTACATAGAAACCTTCCAAATAGAAAATAAAACTGGCGTGGGGATGATACCCACAAGATTTAGAAATGTAGTAATAAAGTTGGTCATTTTAGGATTACAATTGACCACTTCTGATGGTCTGCCCTGTTAGGAGCAGTAAGGGCTGTTAGGTCCACCTTGTGAAATGATTTATACAATACAGTTAAGTATGTACTCTATTAGGATATTTGTGAAGGACTATTAAGTCCACCCTGTTAAAGGATTTTGACTGATACACCAGTTAGGATGAACCAATGAATGATCTTCTATACAACACTGATTTGCTGAATAAGATCCTTTGAAGTAATACTGATCACTTCAATCTGATAGATGAGTCTTTGTTATTCCTTTATACTATTTTAGCCTTCTAATCAATCTTCCACTTCATATTCGCATCTGTAATTGATACATATATCCATTCTTACACCATCATTTAGATAAACAAAGTATCTTACATATATATCTTATCCAAATCAATTACCTCCACAATTTGGCTACTTATCATATTAATTAGTATCAAAAAATACGTACTAAGTCATCGCAATGCTGATACTTGGGTCCAGTAATCCACTCGGGTGATATACTGACACTCGGGCAATACAGTGAACTTGGAAACTCTGGCACTTGGTTGACACTGCGTGCTTGGTCCACATTGATCACTCAAAGATGGTATGCAACTCGGGTAACACTAGTGACTCAAGTGATACTGTTTGGAACTAACTTCTTGATCGACACTGCAACTACTTAGCTCAGGTAACACTTCAAGCTAATGCCTTGGTCAACATTGTAACCATATTAATTACTAAGTGTTTTGGCACTAATTGACAACATGTCTTGCCATAAGGTCGATGTTGGTTACTAGATGTTTCGTGGTTTTCAGTTTTTAGATGAAAGAATTTAATAACTTAAGGAATCAGGTTTCTTTGTGTTATCATAAAAAAATTACAAATGGTCATTTTTTTATGTATTGAGCTATAACAGTCCCGATTGGGATGATGATGGCAATTGGTTTTATTTGACCGAGAATTGTTTTGGAACTCGAGTGCAAATTATTGAATGTATTCAAGTTGAAACAATTATGCAAGAACCGTTACATGTGATTTATGATGATTTTCTTCCATGGAAATGAGAAACAAAGTAATTGGTAAGTTGTCTATGCCACATTGGAGCCTGAGAGATAGTGTGCCGACAAAAATTTTGAAAGAGACTAGAGAAGGAGAGACTTGCATTGAAGAGTTATTTGAATCCCGCAAGATATTGAATGTCATTCTTAAAACAATGAGAAAGATCATTATTTGGCTCCCGATCTTCAAAATAAAGAAAAGGTGGAAGACCTATGCTACAATAGGCCCGAAAGGTGGTGGAGTATGATCACCGGCCACGAACAACCCAAAAGCATGCAATGTATCTAAGGAAATAGTGACTGAATATTGGTGATTTCTGATTTAGAAGTTGAGTGTGGAGTATAATATTGAGTTGATGTTATTGTATTAAGTTGTTATTAGGGATTATTGGGATATTGAAAAGATTGAGCTTGTTCAAGTCGATGTCTAGAAATAAAGAAAGTATAACAAGAAAACATAAAAGAATGTTTTGATGCTTGTTTACATCAGAATGGTATTAGAGCATTTCCATGGGACATGGAAATATTTTAAGCCCAAGAGTATGGTGCAGATGCACATCAAAATCTGACCAAGTATCATTATATTAAAATATTTAAGGCATTTAAACTTTCCTTGAAGTTGCTTGTGTATTAAACTACATTGTAATGCACCCAAAATGGGAATCATGGAAATAGTTATGAGGAGACGTGAGGTTTTGTAACTACCCAAGAATATCTAAAGACATAGCAATGTAATCGGATAGTAGTTAGAGCGGGAAGCTACGTGTAGATAGATAGTCTTTGTAACCGTTTGAGAATGTCTATTAATGGACAACATTATGTAATCATGGATGGTGAGAGAGTAGGTTACGAGTAGTTAGTGCAAAAGAGTGAGAAAAAGAATGGGGCTCTCTGGCCTTTAGCTAGAGAGCCATGCCTGTTATGTATGCAATTTGAATTTCAATGTATTAGTTGTGATAAATTGGTATTTTCAGATTTCATGGAGTCATTTTCTTTTTATCTCTTGCAGTTCAGTTTTGTAGTTTCCCTTATGAATTGGTTACTAGATGTTTCGTGGTTTCCTGTTTTTACATGGAATAATTTAATAGCTTAAGGAATCAGGTTTTTTTTGTGTTATCATCAAAGAAATACAAATGCTTAATTTTTTTATGTATCGAGCTATAACAATCCCAATTGGGATAATGATGGTAATAGGTTTTATTAGCCAAAGAATTTTTTTGGAACCTGAGTGCAAATTATTGAATGTACTCAAGTTGAAATGGTTACGCAAGAACCGTTACACATGGTTTATGATGAGTTTCCACCATGCAAATGAGAAACAGGGTAATTTGTAAGTTTTTTATGCCGCATTGGAGCCTGAGAGACAGTGTGTCGACAACCACTTTGAAAGAGACCAGAGAGGGAGAAACTTGTGTCACAGAGTAATTTGATGAAGCCCAGAAGATATTGAATGTTGTTCTTAAAACAACAAGAAAGATCATTATTTGTCTCCTGGTCTTCAAAATAAAGAAAAGGTGGCAGACCCGTGCTACGATAGGCCCGCAAGGTGGTGGAATATGATCACCAAAAGTGAATGACCCACAAGAATGCAATGTGTTGATGGAAATAGTGATTGAATATTGGTGAGTCAATGGGTCTAATTCCTTCCCAGCATATTCTACAACTTTTAAATCAAGTTCAGCATGTTTTGGAGCTTCAGGAATCCCTTCTTACAGTTCTTGGGCTGTAACATATTTTCCCAACACTTCCCATTTGTAATAATTTCTCTACTGCGGCCTGCTCATCCATATGCATAGGAGATTGGGAAGGAGAATTGATATTTTCATGTTTTTGTTGTTGTAGCTGTCCTTCTACCTTTTGCCTTTTGCGAGATGGCAATGATTGATCATTGGATTCTAATGGCCTTTTCCCTTTTGAATCAAGGGTCTTTTCATCTCTTGGTAGGACTCTCCTATATCCTTTCCTTTGGTACACCACATACTTCCCTGGTGGGACATTTCTAGTGGGCATTCTCCTACCCAAAACTTCTTTGGCCCTCTCTGGCTCTGTTTGTAAAATAATATCCCTTTTCTGGTTTAATGCCTACATGATGTCTTCAAACATCACCATTAAGGACTCAATCTTTTCATCCCATGGATGGAACTCCTTTAAAGGATCATACAACTTATAAAAATGTTGTATAAAACAAAGGCTTTTCTTGAATGCTAGCCATTTTTCCTTTTTGATTTCTTTTTCTATCAGATCAAATTCATTTCTAATCACATCTTTAGGAAAGTTAAAATGATGGTTCAATACTAAAAATTTGGTCTTCTCCTTGAACATATCCTTGATAAATTCTTCTGGATTAGGACATCTTTCCATTGCAATAGTCAAATTATAAGGGTCCAAATACATCTGCAAGTGCTTCCATCCTCCCTTTGTGATGATGAATTGATGGGCAGTTGTGATTGTGGGGAAATTGGTTCCTTTCCCTCTTCCTGTTAGTTCTTCTTCTTGTAAGCCTCCAATCTGCCTTATAATTTATGCTAATCCCATCTTAAGGGGTACTCTATAAGGTAATATGTTTGGCACTCCTTTGAAGCCATAAACTCTGAACACTGTTGATACTAGATAAAGAATAATGTCACCCCAATTATGTACTATTTTAAGATATGGCTTATATTCCTTTGTCCTCAAAATTTCTAATAGTGACACAATAATTCTAGGATCATCAGACGACAGTAATGCCCTAAGTCTTGCCGCAAAACACCTATCAAAAGTGATATAACTTTCATCTTTGTTTTCCCAAGACATATTTGCATTCCATAATTGCACAGGCATATCTTCATCATCTTTGACTCTCATCAGGTTCATCTCCTCCTCAAAGTAATCTTCCCCCTTAAATAAAAACATGTGCATCAGCATGGAGTACCATGCAAAAGGTCTGGCAAATTTAGAATTCTTGATGATTATCAAACCCTCATGAATTAGGTCTACAATTTATGGATCAAAATAAAAAATTATTGCTAAATGAAGATGCAATATCTGAACCATCATGAACATATAATGGATGGGCATCTCATTTTCTTCATCATCCCCAAATATTTGACAAAGACCCCTATATACTCATTTGGCTTTTGGAGTAAAGTAATCAAGTTTAAAAGTTTCTTTGGTGTTTGGTCCTACCAAAACCAAGTCCTAAACTTTGCTGAAAAATTGCTTCAGCGGTTATTCTCTAAAATAGTTCCTTTGGGCTTGATATATCTCTTTAAATTGAGTGAAATCAATCTTTTCCATAAGGGTGTCTTCATCATTCAGCGTAAAAACTTCTATGATTTCTTCTACAGCCACACTGATCATGATGTGTCAATTTTTATCCCTGACCACCCTAGCTACGCTGTCATAATTTTTATCTATCTGCATAAGCATGTCTACATCCATAAAAAAATCTAGGAACCACTAATTTGCCTACATCAAACTTCCATACATTACTATTTTGGGCAAAGGCATTTCTCTGGCTGAAAACTACTTTGAATAGAGATAGACCATTCATACCTATTTTGGCATCTTTAACCCATTTACCCAAATTGTACAAACCCTTGCCAATTTTCAAACGCAAATTTTTGGGGACTACCTCTTTTATTTTCATGGAATCATTAGTTGAGCTTGACAATTGAATTAATAGGTCATCACACACATTTCTCTCCCGAAAAGCCCCTTTCCCTTTAAACTCTCTTCTGGGTGGCATTTTGAACTTCCGGTTTTAAATTCTAACAATTAAAAATTTTGAGAATAAAACCTTCTTACTACAAACCTTAGTATTCTTTTAAATTTCTTAGAACTTCAGAAACACCAGTACCAGAGAATTACCCATTTTCCAGATAGCTTGAAAATCTGAATGCGATCGCTGCAGCTTTGCTCCGCTTCAGAATTTTGACAATTATGCAAAATGAGACTTGAATGATCAATCAAATAACTCGCCCATCATTGTAATCATTAAATTCCAACTGAGGCAAAGAACACATTCACCATTACTTCTTCTGAGTTCAAAACTTCATGGCCAACGGTTCATGACTGTTACTTTATCATTTTAAAACATAGTTGTCGATCTCGATAACTTTCCTTTACATTACACGGCCCATAGCAGGTATTTTATAATTTTCATCTCCTTGGACATGTTTCACAATAGAACATTCCCTTGAATGCTATTCTTTGAACACTTTTGATCTGAGGAATTATGCCCACCATTAGATCTTTTCATACTTAACTGTAGTTTACCTTACTTTACATTGCCATAGGGTCCATTCACTTTGGACACACATTGCCATGCTGTGATCCCTTGAAGATTAAACATCTATCATTTTATGTTCAAGTCATAGCGCCAGCCATCCGATCTTCATAATATTTACTGCCTTTATTTAACTTTATAACCCACAGCTATGATCCCACATAGACACATGGCGACACCACATAATACCTCAAAAGTTAACTCCACATTACCTTTGATCTGAGTATTTGTGCCAGGTGTTAGATCTTTATTAACCTGTCTTGTCTTTAGTTAACCAGTTGTCTATCAACCGCAGTCTCAACTTGCCTAGTGGGACATGCGTCACAATGACGCATTCCCTTAATGATTAAAATCCTTTCATCTGGTGTTTGAGGCTTAACTCTCACCGTTAGATCTTTTTGAAAATGTTGCTTCTTTATCTAATTATTTATTATAATGTTGGGCCCGTTGGTTGCCACGTGTCACAATGACGCTTTCCCTTAATGGTTATTTCATAATCATCTTTATAGCGAGGCTTTGCGGCCACCATTAGATTAGATCTGACTTGTGTTCTATTTAACTTATGATTTATGACTATGCTCACACCTTCTTGGACACACATCATCACCGCACAAAGCCTCAAAGGTTAAATTCCTTCATCTTTCATCTTTAGGCAAAGTGCAGGCCATCAGATCAAACATGATCTACGATGATCTTATGACTTGTATTTTAACTATAGCCAGACCCGTCAAATACACATGGAATCATGGCATAATTCCTTAAAGAATATATTTTGATCATCTTCATCTTTAGGGAATGTGCAAACCGTCAGATCAAAAAGAGCTTGCCTGACACATGATTTAATATAAATAATGAACTTATGGGCTCTTGGACTTAGGGAAAATTAAAGCATCAGGGAATTAAGAAACATTGAACATAGCCTCGCTTAAAAAGAACACATGGGTTAAAGTCACTTAAGTGGATAATAAATTAACTCAAAAAAATAACAAGCCAAGTAAGAATTAGGTTTTTTCACCTGGAAAGGACAAAAATAAACTAGGGACTAGGGTTTTTTCCATCTTTTTCTCACCATGCATGGGTTTCAACCTATTGCAAGAAAAATAGCATATACACCTGAAATGTTTTTGACAATTTAGAACACATTCTGACATTGAGAACAAAATTTTTGCAACAAGACCCAGAAGCTATAAATATACCCAATAGAATCCAACACCTTATATGCTTATGTCTGCATCTTTGTAGGTAAAGCATCAGATTCCATATCCTTTCCAACCTCTTCTCTATTCACATCCATCTCTATCAAAGGTCCTTTAAACTTTATCAAATCTGCCACATTTAAGACATGTGAGATGCTCAATTCAGTAGGTAGATCCACCTTATAGGAATTAGCCCCATACTTGGCTAAGATCTTGTAGGGTCCCACTCTCTTCATCTATAGTTTTTTAGGCATCCCCTTCTGCAACCTAGACTTATTCAAATGTACCATGACATAATCACCTACCTCAAATTGAACATATTTTCTCTTCTCATCTACTTTGGTCTTCAACTTTTGGGTAGAATATAGTATAGTCTTCTTCACCTATTCTTGGATCTCCTTCATGGTTTGAGTGAATTATTTAACATCACCACTCCTATACTCCATGGCTCCAAGGTCTCTAAGATCACACACACCCCTTGGGTGCATCCCATAAAGAATTTCAAATGGGCTTCTTCCTATGGTTCTATTAACACTATCATTGTATGCATACTCTACTTGGGGAATGAGAACATCCCATGTCTGCCCATAATCCTTGGTTAGGAACCTTAAAAAGTTACCTAACACTCTATTAACCACCTCAGTTTGGCCACCAATCTGAGGGTGGTAAGCTGAACCAAATGACAAGTTGGTACCCAATCTATTCCATTGTGTTTTCCAAAAATGGCTCATGAACTTAACATCCCTATCTAATACAATACTTAGGGGTAGTCCATGGATTCATAAAACCTCCTTAAAGAACAAGTGTGCAATGTTATTCACATCATTTGTAGTCCTAAAAGTTATAAAATGACCCATCTTGCTAAATCTGTCAACCACAACATAAATACTGTCATGGCCATGTTTTTTCTTAGGTAACCCTACAATGAAATACATGATAACACACCCTCATGGTCTGTTAGGGATTGGAAAAGGTTGGTACAACTCTGCATTACTAGCTCCTCCTTTTTTCTTTCATACACACTACATGTTGTTCAACATACTTGGTTACATCACTCACCATCTTTGGCCAATAGTAAAACCTTTGAACTAACTCTAGGGTTTTTTCACACCAACATGGCCACTCAAGATTCCATTATGCTTTTCCTGAATGATATTTTCTCTCACTGAACCCTTAGGGACACATAATTGGTTCCCCTTAAACAAAAATCCACTCTACAAGGTAAAATCAGAAAATTGACTATGGAAGTGATTATGCAAATTATAGCATACCCTATAGGCTTCACCAAAGTCTTCATCTTCTCTATAGAGGTCTTTGAAACTCTCTATCCCAATTTTCTTCAACTGAACTTCCTAAATGGTTAGCAACCTCCTTCTCAAGGCATCTACAACCTTGTTCAATTGTCCCTTCTTGTGCTCGATTGTGAATGTGAATTCTTGAAGGTATTCCATCCACTTCAAATGTTTGTTATTGAAATTCTCTTGGGTGTTTATATAGGTCAAGGCCTAATTATTAGTAAACACACAAATTCTTTGGGCAATAAGTAATGTCTCCACTTCCTAAGAGACTCAACCAAATCATATAGTTCCAAATCATAAGAATAATATTTGTTCTTAGCTTCATTTAGCTTTTCACTGAAGAAGGCTACTAGCCTACCTTCTTGGCTTAGCACACCCCCTACTACCATTCCACTTGCATCACACTCCAAAGTAAAAAGTTGATAAAAACTAGGGATTCTAAGTATAGGTTGTGTTGCTATTGACTTCTTCAACATTTCAAATGTTTTCTCTACTCCAGAAGTCCATTTGAACTTAGTCTTTAGACCACCCTTGATGGTGTCTAGTATGGATGCACAAATACCACTGAAATCCCTTATACACTTTCTATAAAACTAGGCTAACCCATGAAAACTCCAAAATATTGTCCCTGTGGTTGGTGTGGCCCAATTTAGGATAGCCTCCACCTTACTTGGGTCCATCTTCAATGACCCTTGGGATACAAAAAATCTGAAATACATAAGTTCTTTCTTGAAGAACTCACATTTCTCAATGTTTATGGACAACTTCTCTTCCTGTAATATCTTAAGCACCATCTCCACATGCTTTACATGTTCCTCTACTGTCTTACTGACTATAACTATATCATCTAGATATACTACCACAAATATCTCTATGAAGTCCTTAAGCACTTCATTCATGAGCCTCATGAATGTGCTAGGGGCATTTGAGAGGCCAAATCAAATAACTCTCCACTCATACAACCCATCAACGCTCTTAAAAGTTGTTTTCCATTCATCCCCCTCTTTGATGCTAATCTAGTGGTACCCACTTTTCAAGTCTAATTTAGTGAAAACTTTCCCCCCCAAGAGAGTCTTTCAAATCCTCTATCATAGGAATTGGAAATCTATACCTAATTGTGATCCTATTAATTTCTCTAGAATTAGTACAAAGTCTCTACTTACCACCTTTCTTGGATGCTAAGACCACTGGTACATCACATGGGCTGATGCTCTTCTTTATTATCCCTTGATCTAACATCTCCTACACTTGTATAGACACCTCTAGGTTCTATTTTGGAGTAAGTTTCTACGCTTCTTTGTTTGGCAATGATACACAGGTACAAATTCAATTTTATTGCCTATCAATCTTCTAGGAGGCAAGGAGGCAGGAGTCCCATCACTGACAATATCCTTGTATTTTTCAAGAAACTCTCTAATCTCCAAAGGCAATTTTAATTATTTGGGCTTCTCTTCTTCCTTTTGATTAAGAAATATGGCATAGCCTTAACTCCCTTCATCTTTAAGGGAATTTATGAAATCCTTTATACTAATCAACAAGATACTAGGAGTCTTAGGTTGTGGTTCATCTTCTGCCAACAAGGACTGTATTTTGAAATTTTTGTCACCTTTCTTAAAGAATATGGATTTTTCCTTCCCATCATATACTGCTCCTTTGTTATATTTCCAAGCCCTTCCTAGGAGTAGATGACATGCATCCATAGGAAGCACATCACATAGTAACTTATCCTTGTACCCTGCAATAGAAAACTCCACCCAAGTTTGTTCATTCACCAACACACTCTGGGCCTTTTTCAACCATGTCACCTTGTAAGGATTGACATGAGGTATCTTTTTCAACTTACGCTTGTTGAAAAATTCCTCTGATATTTTTTTTTGTCTATGGAGCCTGAATCCACTATCACTTTGCAAACTTTACCAAGGATTTTATATCTGATCCTAAACAATGCTCTTCTATGCTTGGGCTCATCCTTTACTGGTTGTCTAATCAGAACCCTTCTAAACGTCAATTTCTCTCTCATCTCTGACTCAATGTGATCAATCTTTGGTGCTTTGACACTTTTTGTGTCCTCTTGGGCATATGCAATCCTCTTTCTATTTTTAGAAGAAGTGGGCTTATCCGGGCACTTCTAGGCAAGGTGACCCAATTGGCCACAATTGTAATATTTCATACTTGCAAAGTATGAGTTGCTTCTACCTAAACCCCTTCCTCTACTAGAGCTTCCTTGAGTACCTCTCCCTCTGGTATAACCACCTCTTGGAGTAGTTTCATTACCATTCTCTGTCAATTTGGACTCTCCTTGGTTCCTTTGTTCATTACCTCTACCTTGATAACCACTTCTATAACCCCCTTGATCTCTACCTCTGCCTCTACCTCTGAGATTGGAGTCTCCCTTCTTCTTGTTACTCTCTTCCACCTTTAGAGATAATTTGTTGCATTTTTGAACAGTGGTTGGATTCCACAAACTTATCTCCTCTTGGGTGTTCCACTTTAGACCACCCAAGTATCTGGCTACCTTGATAGGTTCCTCTTCTTGAATCTTGGACCTTAGGCATAACTTCTGAAATTCCTCTATATAAGAGGCCACATCCAAGTCCTTTTGTTTCAAACCTTGTCTCTTCCTATGAAGTTTAATTTCATAGTCCTCTGGCAAATAGTTCTCCTTTACCTTGGTCACCATGGATTTCTAGTTAGCTATAGGTTGTTTACCCATCCTAACCCTCTCATCTTGTAGATACTTCCACCATGTCAATGTTGATCCTCTGAGCCTTAACTTTGTGGCTTTTATCTTTTGTGCCTCAGTGAAACCTTCACATCCGAAATGGTTCTCCATCCCCTTAATCCACTCCATTACTGCTTCTATAGCCATCTTTCAACTAAATAGTGGTACTCCTTCCAATGTCTTTCCTCCTAGGGATTTTATGGCTTTCAAGAATGGTTCTTCATTCAAAATAGGGTCAGGTTTAGGGATGATATCTTCCTTAGCAATATCTTTACCTTTTTCACTACTTTAAACTTCTTTGCCTTTATCTTTGGCATCAACTACTTTTAGTTTTATCCTCATTTCATCTAGGGCCTCTTCAAGGAGTTTGTTATTCTCTTTTTTCTCACTCATCACCTTAGCTAGCTCTGCATTAGTCACCATACTAATCTCCCCTACTGATTCACCAGTATTTAGAGATATACACTAACTCCCAAATCTTTAACTCTCTCTAATATCAATTGATGTAATGACAAGTCTTTCTCAAAACCCTATCTTCTCCTAGGGTATCCTATAGGCCACTTCTCTATCCTATTAGGGCTCTTCACTAACCCTAATCTTCCAAGGATTCTTTGCTCAAATCCTTCACCTATTCAACTTGTTAACACCAATTCGGAAATAAACTCAATCAACCACAAGCTTCATGGTCATCTTCTTGATTTTCCACACCAAGTGATCCAATAGGCTATCACTGTCCAGCAATGGAGAGGAAGGGCCAAAACAAGGCAATTGCATCCAACACAATTCCTATCAACTTAGTTTTCAATGAAACCCTAAATAAATTCAAGAACTTGCTTCAAACTCACTAAAACATGGCTACAAGCATTAGGCCTAATTAGGCACCTTTTTAGAAATAACTTTAAATTCTTATTAACAAGATGCAAAACTAACTCCAAATCCTGACACCCGTTTTGAAGAGCTAAAGGATTTTATAGGTCTTGCCTTCCCAAACTGTCTGTACAGAGGGTTCCTATTTGCAAGCCTATATGTAAGGGTTTCACCATTCATAGAGAATGTCCATCAGGGTTTTAGTTTCCATCATGAAGAACTCACTACTAGATATTCCCATTGGATTTGGGGCTTCTCTATAGACATGTCCTCCTCTCCACATGCTTTGATTGAAGCAATCAATGCTTTCAATCACTCATTTGTCCTCTGTAATTCACTGTGATCCCTAGCCATGCATCTCTGGCTCACCTAGGGAATCACTGTAAAATTATAAAATCATATTTTCAGTGCCCATCCTTCTCCACCCATATAGTACAAGGAGTCACCTCACCCATTCCAATAGCTTGTACAAGTGCCGCGGTGGAATGATGAGCTATGACTCCATTTACGCAAACTTCCTAGTTCATACCAATGACAATGCAAAAAACTAAAGTATTTACAAACAAAAAGAAACAAGAACAAAAACACTAACTAATCACTAGCAGAAACAAGTAATTACATCAACTAACTCATGCATAAGTCAGAGTGAAGAATTCAATCCATTAAAGTCTAAAATGTGTACAAAATGCCAAACTGTAACTAGTTTTCCAATTACATAGTCTGTACACTTACTTCCAAACATCATCCAACACCACACATAGGTTGGGGGAGGCCTTATATAGTTGACCATGACACTAATCCAAATTTTTCTGACAGTTATACAACCATATGCTCGAAGATGAATTATTGCAAGAAATTTTGTCAATGTTGTTAATGACAACATTGACAATTTTTTTATTCTTGCATTCTAACTTGGTCAACACACCATGAAACTTATCCAAATGCACTAACATGCCTATTAGACCACAAATTATCCCTCCTAGACTCTAACAAGCATAAAATCCATGGTTCCATCATTCTTGGAACATATACCTAATTTGGACAAATCCTTACTTTCTAAGCATGAAATGATCTAGTTAGGTCTTCTAACCAAATCAACACACCCTAGGACCTATCTATTCTTATTATTTCACTAGTGGCTTGGCTAAGACCACTATAATCCAAAATAAAACTAGGAGCCTAGGTTACAATCTAGCCTTACCTAGGTGCTCCTACACCATTAAAGAAACAAATAAATGGGATGATGAAATTACTAAGATGGAAGAAGTTCACACTTACAGTATATCCAAGTTCCTTTTAGAGAAGCTAGTACCAAGTGCTGATGAAATTTTGATGTTTATAGCCAAAGTAAATGTGGAGTGGAGGAACGATATTATGGAACAAGGAAACATGAGTTACCAGAACTCCTGAAGGAACTTAATTGCCTCAATGACATCATCAGTAATGATCTCAAGTTCCTTGATGTTAAGCTAATAGAAAATGCAGAAGATCCTAACACACAGGCATATCAAGTGATTGTTTCACTCAGAGCCAAAATAAAAGCCCTAAAAGAGGGAAAATTTTGGGAAATAAAGGATTTCTCAATCATATCCCAAGTATATTCCATCCTTATAATTAGTTGTGATCATCTGGAAGTACGCATGGCTAAGTAGGTATAGGTTTAGAATGGCCAAAAGATATGGAAACAGAGGATTGGAGCTATCAAACAGCCTAAGTAACAGGTGATCACAAATTTATTAGCTCCCTATGAGGAATAGAGTGTCATGTGGAAATTTGCACAAGCCCTTGATCATTCTGAAGATTCTAGCACCCTAGATGCTTAGTGGATCATTTCTAAAGATAGTTCCCAAGTTTTACTATGTTTTAATTAGTTGGTTTTTTAAGATAAGCTTCAGCTAGACTTTGAGAAAGTTAGTTTTTAGAAAAAACTCATTACACCCTGTGTGGCTATTTATGTTAAATTTCACGACCAGGTGAGGGTTGTTTCCTTGATTAAGAAAAGATAAAATTTTAAATTTTCATTTGAAAGGTCATTTATGGTCCTTTTCTTTGACTGGTTAAACAAGATAACATTTGAATATAGTATCAGTTGGTTTATATAATATATTTTGGTGTTTCTCTAATCTTTTGGTTAAGCGGAATGTGTATATTTGATTTCAGTTGAAATTAGATTACATGTTACTATGATTTGTGTGTATGTTATTAAGTTTCTTCAGTAATTGGCATATGAAGGTTAATCTTTGAGATTGATTCTGAAATATTGTTTCTATTAGTCTCTAGTCAATTGGCTTGCGGTCACTTGAATTTAAGATAATCTTGTAGAATTTCTTTTATAAGATTATAATTCAATGGTGTTTCCTTTAGTACTTTCTTGTTAAAAGTATTAGCCAAAATTATTGTTTGAAATAAAAGAAGTTAAGGATTGATAATTTTATAAGGTATCTACACCTTGAGTTCATAAAGTATATTCGTGAGTGACTAACTCAACTGATAGTGATGAATTTTCTCTAAAAAGTGTCTAGATTTAGTTATTTATCAAATTGTAAAAGAGGGAAAATTTGTCTACTAACAGTGAAAAATCTTATGTTTCATAGAATAAGAAAGCACATTGAAATAGGTATTATTTTATCAGAGAATTATTTTAGAATAGTGAAATGAAAATGGAGTTTTGCATGTCTTAGTAGAACCTAGCAAACATTTTCACCAAGATATTTGTCAAAGAAAGTTATGAACGCCTAAAGAGAAATTTGTGCGTAGTTAATTTAGACTTGCAAATATCTTGTTTGTTTGCTTGGGACAAAAGGGTAGTGCTAGAATTTAAAATTACATTTATCTCTAAGCCTGCTGGTTCCACCTACCTATTAGGACCTTCCAAAAGTAAAATGCGAGGATTAAATGCAACCTAGACATTGGAGAATGGTATCCCCAACTGGCTCCAAAAATTGTAGGGTATGTTTAGCCCCAACAGTCACTTTATGATAGGAAATTAATTACTAGTAGGTACATTTGAAATTTGACTTTGTGGGGGAATTTCCAATGACAAAAAGGAAGAATATTTTCTCCAGATCTAGTTGTTGATTGTGAAGTGTATACAACAACAAAATAAATATTTTGTGCTAAGATTAATTTAAAGAATATTGCAACAACAATTGGGTGTTTTTCTTGTTTAGCAATGATTGAACGATGCATTTTGTAACATCTTTGAAAAACACTAGATCTTGTTTGGGCGCAGCTCAAGAATTATACAAGTTAGTTTGTAATTTTTAGTTGCAATGATTAGTTTATTTTCTGAGATTGTAGTTGTTACCCTAATTTTATACATGCGGGATGATAATCATTAACAAATAAAGGATTGCATAAAGTTACATCTCTTAGATACTATTATTCAACTAATATTGATGAGATACATTGCTATTGCATCCATATTATCAGTTACATTGTACTCTAAGTATTGATCATATTCAAATTTTCAAATTCATAAATTATCATTACATTGTGCATCTGGGGCCCTTTTCCTACTAGAGGGGCAATGACTGTCACCACAATGTTGTCATCTAGGTCCCTTCTAGTGTTGTGAAGGGTACAAGCCTTCTTAGGCTTCTTATGAACTTATCTTTCAACCAACATCTTGGCAAGTGATAGTGGGGCCATGATAGTAGTTGGGGCTTTCCTTTTCCGGGCTTCCACTAACCACTACGACAGGGCGTTTGGCCCACCTGTCATCATTATCCCCGAGATTGAAGTGTCTCCGGGGTTCAATTCATGTTCACTCATTAGCATATTGTCCATTGTATAGATCGGGTCCATGTCCATGTGTTCTTTACCTCCCTCCCCATCACCCTCCACAATGATGTTCTCTGGTGGACTAGGTGGTGGAGCAGGGAGAGGCATCTCATTGAGATCTACCTACTGAAAAATGGTCATAACCTTGTCGGCCGCCATACCTGGTGGAGTGAGAAAACCTTGATTACTAGTTAAGTCCAAGCAGGCAGCGTCAGAGGTTATGGTTTCTCCCAAAGTTTTGGTTCCCTCTTTAGCCGATACTTGTTCTATAACTAGGTCATTCATTTGTTCTTGTGTCAGTTCCTTTTTGGATTCATCAAGCTGGGGATTGCCTTCTTCGTGGGCCACCACATCTTTTGGCCTTGTTCACTTAAGTATGGGGACTTCAACTTATTGTCCCTTTGTCTCTTCTATGGCGCAGTCAACCATACCCTGTAATTCTCTGAGATCGCTTATTGGGAAGAATTCGTCGACATTGATCTGCGCTATCTCTGGGGGACTTGCTGGGTGATCCTTGTTTTCGGAGGAGGATGAAAGAACCTCAACCTTTGTTACATCTTTGGGTTCCGAGCCCAAATTATTTCTCTACAGGCACTTCAAACTCTACAGCTACCACTGCTCCTATGAGTTCTGATTCACATGCTGCACTTAATAGGATGGCCAAGGAGGGAGAGCCTCTTAGCGGGGGACAGGAGCCTACTGGGGTAGCTCCAAGGCCAAAAGTCACTCTGGAGTTTGTTGCGTCCATTAATTTTAGGGCGTGCTCCAACTTCTCACCCAACTGCTCCATTAGGGGGGGAAAAATGGGATCCAGGGCCAGAGGTGTGATGCCAACTTTCTTCTCTCCATAGGCTTTGGAAGTCCCTGGGGCCCAAGAATTTGAAGCTCCTAATTCTTGTCCAAATAGACACTCTTCAGGTAGACCTTCTCAAAATATGAGTGATTGCACTCAATTACTACTCTCAAGATGGCCTCGACATCCAAAAATTTTAGTGTATCCTAATCCACCGGAGTGAGGTCCATCTTGTCTATACCCGTCTCTTTATACTCGGGGTCCTCTGGAACCTCGGTGTCTAAAAACGTTCATGGGAATGTTTGGAGCTTGAGCTGTTCCATCATCCATTTTTTTATTATCCTAGTGTAGTTTCACTTCTGAACATCATATTCATCCTGGCAGTTGGCCAAAAAATCTTCTATGTGCCGAACATGGGGTTTCACCCCCTTTGGCATCAACCTTTCCAGCCACCTAAGGGGATCATAATCCTTACAGGGGAAAGAATATTTTTATGATTTAAGACTGCTTAGATAATTTTCTTCTCCTCGAGCTATGGCTAGGGAGAAAGAGTATTCCCTACAAAT
>MU223582.1:71236-81259 GCA_018584345.1 Thuja plicata
CTTTCCAGCCACCTAAGGGGATCATAATCCTTACAGGGGAAAGAATATTTTTATGATTTAAGACTGCTTAGATAATTTTCTTCTCCTCGAGCTATGGCTAGGGAGAAAGAGTATTCCCTACAAATGAAAGGAAATGTTGGGGTGGTAACTTTCTTGATGGCAGCCAAGGCATGGGCCTCCAAAATCTGCTTGTAGAATTCTAACAAAACTACCCTCTCCCCACAATGTTTGGGTAACAAGAAGGGCTCTCCAGAGAAGTCGGATACCTAAATGTATGTGTGATGGGAAAATGAATGAAGTATCATCCCCAACCACCAACCAAATTCATGGCCTAGAGAGATAATTTGTATCCCTGATCACCGGTGATCGCCTTGACCCCGTGAAAGATGAAGGTGTCGTTGAATCTACAAAAAATGTGGGAAGCTCTAGTCCCACTGAATCTAGGGGAATTTCTCCCATGGAGAGACCTGACTAGGTCCTTCCCCAAGAACACCAACCATTTTCAACCCTCGGATCCCCTGGGACTGCTAGGAAAGTGGCCAGAGGATATAGGAAGTCATGTAGAACTTCTGCTCTAAGTCAACTCTCCTCAACTAGGCGTCTACATGTTTGGCAATGATATCAGTGTAGTTTAAGTAAGCCTTGTTGGTGGTCATACCATATAAGAAATAATACATCTAGGGGGAGAATTCCCTAGCATGTGGATCCTCGAAGATCCTGCATAAGAAGATAATTCCCACCTGGATGGGCTCTTTAAATTTAGAGCGTGGAATCTCTGTCCGCATCTTCTTGTACTCCTGGCATGAAATTTTTATCCAATGTGTGTTGAGGTGATGTCGGGCCATGTCCTTCACTCCCTCATACTACTAGAGGGCCTCGGCCTTGGTGAGATAAATAGCTCCCATGAATTGTGAGATACGCCACCCTCTGGCAGTGGAGTCATGGTGCAATGTGACGATGGACACCGGGAATCCAAGTGGAGTAGGGGAAACCAACATAGCAGCCATACTACCTGGGTGATAACCCCTAGCTAGGAGAAAAATTAGCTCCAACACTTGTACTAAGCATGGAAAAATAGCTGCTTGAATGATTCTAGATGCCGCTAAATTAACTGAGATGTAGTAATTGGAGCGTTGAAGTTGATAGATCATCTGGATAAGGCCCTGCAATTTGACCCATGTGTGGACATTTGCATCAGTGATCTCTTTTAGTGTAGACTCAATCTATGACCCATGAATTTTCCTATTATTATTATATTTCTGGGTTAGTGGGAGCTTCGCCAATGTCTTTTCTACCTTGTTCTTCTTGCTAGTGTCTACAGAGATACTTGGGAGTTACAGACTCCTAGGAGGTAAAGATCCTGAAGCCATTTCTTGCTTACTTTAACTTATACTTGCAAACCAGACCACTGTCAATAGATAAATGTTGAGAGATTCTATATTCTAGAGGCCTTGAGAATATCTTCACCTTTTCACCTAAAATGGAGAATCATTCAGGCATCCTAAATGAGATCATATGTCCAAAATTCTATAGAATTTTAACATAAAAAATACTTCTCTCTTATCGAGGATCCAAAAAGATAACTCAAAAAGGAGGTCGCATGAGGTAGGAAAGGCCATATTAATTAAAACTCTTGACACTAACTTGAAAAGATAGTGACCGCTAGGAATAGGACACGTGGCCCTGTAGTCATACTTTAACACACTATTGTCCACTCAACTGAGTAATGACAAAATCAGATAGTTGTTCTGGTGCGAGTGGCATGAATGCCATTTGGGATGGGTTTTAATTATTTGTTTGTGGGAACTAATTTCACCATTAAGGGGGAAAGGAAAGAGGAGAGAGAAAACTAACAGCATGCTGATGAGATGACCTCTACAATTGACACACCTACCTCATCATCGTCCAGGGCATCACCAACTAGGGTGGTGAGCCTGGTTATTGAAAGGACGTGGTCTAAGACCTCGTAAAGAATGGGGAAGACAATGGGTCTTTTAGGGGAAATTCCCCTAGCACCCAGCTGAACAAACAATCTTAGAAACACTATGCTTACAAGAAAGGACAAGGTGAACAATATGCTGCCGATTCATAGAATTTACAGATAGGACAAAATTCACAGCGATCTACCAGAGCTCACACACTCAAACCTATAGCTCTGCCAACCAAACTCATAGAGAAAACCCTACAAACTCTACCACATGCGGCACCCACAAGCTATTTATAGCATATATACAAAAATGTACAAGACACAACCAAAACCAGACTGATTTACAGAATCCCCAGCATGGAGCAGACAATATTCACAGGAGTTTGCAGCCAAGGAAGGCGGGTGCCTTTCCTTCCAAGCTGGATGGCTATGAAGGGAAGAGGACACATAATACTCACGGATAACATCATTTTGAACAATAGACGTAACCCTGAGCAAAAAAATAGATGAAAATAAAATGACCAAGAACATACATGGAAAATAAAACAAACAAAATAGACTAGCTGCATGAAAAAAAGAAGAACAAAAAGCACGTGAAACAAAATGAGACAAAGAAGAAACACACAATAAAGTAGGAAGAAATCAGAAAGAAAACCAAAGAAAAAGCCAAAGGGTCTACCTGAATCTCAAAATATCAAATGGAAGGACATCTAACTACTTCACTATGTCACCTAAACACCCTACCAAACTTAACGAACACCTCTGTGACTTCTAGCCTAAATGTTTCACTCAAAAAATAAATCACTTCACTCTACAGAAAAGTTCACCAAAAGGTAACTTGTTTGCGGTAAGTGTAAAAATGAAAAGGTAAAATGCCTTAAGTAATGCCTAGGAAAGCACATTAATTACCAAAAGTAACTATGAGAGACACATCAATAGCCAAGATCCAGACCCGCAAACACCTAACAGTCGTCCCTCTTCTAAAGATAAGAAAATGATCGCCGGGCACAAAACATCCGGAGTCACACGCTTGGGGATAACACTCCAAGACACAGATCCTAGAAGAAAAAATGAACACAAAAGGGAAACCAAGACTGAGTGGGACCTGTAATTCCCAGGAGAAACAAGGGACCAAGCCAATGAAACAAAAAGAAAGCAAGGGAAAACCAAAAGGGGAAAAAAAGGGGGGACCCAACATTTTGTACACAAAAATGTAGGGAAGGGTATGCAAGCCATAACACACCGGAATGTTATTGATGGTTTGAAAGAGAGGAAGGGTCTCCCCTAGCGTTTACCTGACCAACTGGAGCTGATGGAGCTGACATTTTTTTCCGACGACAAACAGTTTGAAAGATGCACCATTGAGCAACTTTCAACTAAGCAATAATAAAACTTTTTGCACCAACCGAGATCGGTTCTAGAAAGTGGAATCTAAGTAGAATCTCCTATAACTGAGCCACATTCTTGTAGGCCTTCCCAAGATGGCCCTTTTCCCTTCACAGATCTTTGATATCTCTCACGAGGTCCGAGATATGGCTCTGCAAAAATTGCTTCCCAATTTGGCTTAGAGCACCTTGGGAACACTTCAGTCTAAATTGCACTGGAACATTTTTGATGGTTCACAAGTGAAAAATTTTCTCCCCTAGCATTTACTTGGCCAACTAGAGCTGATGGAGCTGACGGTTTGGTCCCACACTGAATGGTTTGAAAGATGCACCACTGAGAAACTTTCAATTGACCAACAATGCAACTTTTTGCACCAACCAAGATCAGGTCGAAAAATGGAATCTAAGTGGAATTTCCCAGAACTGAGCCACATGCTTGTAGGCATTCCCAAGATGGTCCATGTGCACTTCACAAAACTCTAATATTTCTCACGAGGTCTGAGATGTGGCTCTCCAAAAATCGCTACCCAATTTGGCTTAGTGCACCTTGGGAACACTTTGGTCCGACTTGGGACAGAATGTTTTTGATGGTTTGCAAGAAAAAAAAGGTCTCCCCTATTGTTTACTTAGCCAACTGGAGCTGATGGATCTAACGGTAATAAGATCCATAAGTTTTGGATCCAAGCTTGTTCATTGATGTTTGTAAGAGCACAAGTTGCTCCTAGGTGCAAATGTTGTCACAATGGTCTAAAATTGTAAAAGTTTCTAATTTTGAGAAACTAGGGGATATGGTCTCCTCTAGGGTCCTAAGTATCCTAACTAGTGTCCTAGGATGGGTCAAAGAGAATTGAGTTGACCAAATTTGTCAAAGAGCAAGAAATGCGCAAAAGTTGCTCTTTTGCAAAAAGTTGCTCAATGAAGAAATGGACGGTTGTAACCACCCATGCTCGGGTATTTGAGCATGGATTGAATATTTTGGAAGGTTAATGGATTTTTAGCTACATACCAAATGTGTGAGCATTCTATACAGATGTTTCCCTGTGTTTTACTTGCATTTGCAGCATTTCTGTAGCCTTCTACGACTGTGTACAGATCGGATTGAACAATCTGACTCCATGTGAGTGTAGATTTTTGTTTTAGCTTGATTTTACATTTTCAAGTTTTTTTTCATGTTAAGGCACTATAAAGTTACACTTAGATTTAGGTGACTGTGTCTACAATTTCCATTTGTAGAGTTGCAGGAACAAAAATGTCTCTAACCTAAGCATCCACCATTGAAAATGAATGAAACCTTATGGAATGATAGGTTACGGTCTATACATAACTTTTTTTTTTTCCTTTTTGTTCTTGCAACTAAACTCCTAGGCTTGGAGTGATGCCCTAGGCTGACTGCTTGGAGTAGGTGAGCCAGGACAGGGAAAAGATTAAATTGAACTAGCACACCCATGATCTTGTATGGACATCTTAGTGGCATGTGTGGAAGCCCTAGAGTGTCTCCTTGATGGATAAAAAGGTTTCAGTAGTTGGTATAATGATTGAAGACCAATTGGATGCATATTTCAGTGACTGGTCTAGAGGCCTAAAAGATAGCCTAGAAATTAGGGCCTAGAAGCAATTAGGGTTGTGGATGTCCTGTAGATCTATAACTTTGGATTCTAGAAGGGATAGGTGATAGCTTTCAGAATCATATAGTCTTCCGTAGGGTTGTGTGGAAGGATTTGCAGAGTTTGGTCAAAATTAGTGAAAATAGACCTAATATAGTGAAAATGTACCCAAGGAACATTATATAGAGCATGAAAGATACACCTACAAGCACAAATTCACTTAATTCATGCAGTGCATACATATAGAGCATGAAAGATACACCTAAATACAATGTATCACATCAAGTATTAATTCACTTAAGTCATAAAATTGCTTATGTCCTGCAGCAAACATGTAGTACATACAATATGAAGCATAGACATGAATTCACTTAAGTCATTCACGTAGGTCGTACACATGAATTTAGGCTATGAGTCATATACATGAATATACATGAAGTACACACACAAGTACATTAATTTATTGAAACACACATGCATATACCCAAGTCATGTGAAACAAGAATACACTTAAGGCATAAACATCCAACCAACAAATTCAAGGATCAAATTTGAAGTTTCATCTATAACAAAATGAATAATAATAGCGTACATATCAATACATGGAATACATGCCAAATCCATAATAAAGTTACAAAAAATGACATCAACTATGTCTAGTTTGATATATACAATGTACAAATGTCACACACACACACACACACACACACACACACACACACACACACACATAAAATTTGGTCATTCAATGACCACAACTAGATCTATACAATGTCTCAATATATCTATGACTTTAGTGGATCATCAAAATTGGGCTTCTTTGTAGCAGCACTTGGGTCACTAAGTCTATGCTCAAGAATAATTCAAATGCTAAGCCATATATATTATCTCAAAATAATAACAAAATAAACAAATATTGGGTTGTAAGTTTCTGACAGTTGAATTATTGATTACCTCATCTCTTTCTCCTATGCTTGGGTTGAATGATAAATGAAATGGGCTCCATCATGGGTGAGATGGACTCCTAGAAAAATGGAGAGGTAGAGGAAGGATGAGAAGTGGTGAAGGGTCCTAAAAGAGGAAAAATAAATAATAAAAAATACATGTTATAAACAAGAAATACTAAAAAATAAAAAATGCATGGACTAAAAAGAAAATTCATACCACAACATGAGTTGGAACTCATGTGCTAGAGGGAGCTAAAACCATTGATGAATTAGTTTCAACCTTTTCCTGTATGGTAAAATAGAAAATATGTTATAGGACTAAGAAATACTAGATAATGCAAAAAATGTATACACTAGATAATACAAATTTGCATACTGAAGTCTCAGTTGGATCTCTTATGCTTGGGATGAATGATAAATGAAATGGGCTCCATTGTCGATGAGAGGGATTCCTACAAAAATGGAAAGGTAGAGGAAGGACGGACAATGATGAAGGGTCATATAACAGAAAAAAATAATAAAAAAATACATGTTATAAATAAGAAATACTAATAAATAAATAAATGCATGGACTAAAAATAAAATGTATACCACAGCTGGATCTCCTATACCAGGCAAGGGATCCCTAGGAAGTGGAGAAGGGTTCACCTCATCTGAGGAAGCTATGACCAATTCCTGTATGAAAATTTGTAGCAAAAGACATACTATTAGAGGAATATGATTTCTAAAATATTTTGAACAAATAAGAATGCAATTGAAAGTAAATATGAAAACATGTTACTTCCTCCATCTCCTGAACATCAACAGTGTCTGGGCCATTCATTATTTCAATGAAACCCAATTGAGTCTACATGTATACAATAAACAAGTCAAGTGCATTCATCAATATAGACTACATTGAATTGTTCATAATACATTTCAACAAATATACTTAAATTGGACTTAATTACATTTTTTGTTTCAATGTCCCTGATGATTTCTTCCTCTTTCCTAATGACCTCAAGCTTTGTGGGGTAGGCTAACAAAAAAAAAATAACATAAGAGAAATAATATGATACCACATGGGTTCAATTAAAACTATAAACAAGAGGTGTGCAAAATATGATACCACATAGCTCTGTAAGCCAAAGTCAATGGCAGAAAGGGTGACATCCTCAATCTTAGAAATATGAGCTCCTGACAAGCCCTATAAAAAACCAAATAAATATATAAGTAATAGTTTACAATGAAGATTATGATCTACATGAATTCCACAAATGATTATGCTCCACAACTTTATTATATCACAAGTTTATAAACCATTATTACAATATAAATTTTTTCTCTTCTTTCACACACAAGACTATTCCTTAACAAATTTGTAGTCACATTTAGAGAAGGATTTCCTAGATCGTATTCATGGGGGTCAGAGGTTAGGACCACTTTTGCAGCAGGTAACAGGAATGTTGTAGCCTGGAAGTGAGTATGTTTTAGTGTGTTTACCCTTAGCATGGAGGGCTTTAGAGTGCTTTTAAGTTGAGAGTATGGTGCAGGAGAACCTCCTAGCACATGGAATCTCATGAAGATTGCATAACCTTGATGTTCTTAGTGCACTCTTGGCCCAATGGGAGCCAATAAATCTTGTAGTTCAAGGCTTTAGAATTAGTCTATCATTGAGATCCAATTGTGAGACCTAGTTCCAAGTTTGGACACTTATAAGCCACTTCGTACACTATGGTCATGGAATATGTACTATAGTCATGGGCTTCAAATCTGTATAAAACTGACTTGGCCAGATTCTCCTATGAGTTAGCCTTCAATTGCAACTGGTTTGGTGAAGAGATCTTACCTATAACTCCAGTTATCGTGATTTTTTCTCTGCAACTCTGGTTTGTGTTCATTTCTAAGAGTTTCACATTGTTTTTCAAGTTTGAAGTGTTTCCACTATGGGAATTGGATAATATATGGTGGAAAGCTTCTTTGTAATATGCTTTCAAAGATCCTGCAAGTTTTTTTTGTGTTGATGTAGGGAGATGACCATATGATTGAGCCCTAGGTGTATATCTCAATGTATGCAACAATTCTAAATATACATAGTAGTGTATAACTTCTAGAGAGCTGATCACCAAGGCCCCTAATTGTGGATTTGATGTTGTTTTGTGAATACCTAGGTGTTCCAATTGGTTTTAGAAGGAAACACTTCCATTTTCTAGCACTTGCATCAGATTAGGTGGTATGGGTAGTGATGAAAATATTTGGGGTGCTTATGAACCTAGGGTGTAGATGGGTTCTAGTCTATGGTGAAGATATAGACTAGTATATGGGGATTGTCCTAGTATGACAGTGAAATGCCAGAGAGTAAAGTTTACTAAACTAACAAGTGAATTCTCTTTGAGTGATATGATAAGGACATTGTGATAAGTTGAGGGGTTCTTGGGGTGTCTTAGAAATTATATGTTGGGAGTCTTCAGAAGGCCATGGAGGTGTATTGAAGGATTAAGGATATTCACAATTAGTGAACAATCAGAGATTGTTTTCATGATTTTGAACAAGAAATAAGAGTAAAAAAATGATGATTGGATGTTCTAAATGATGTTCAAGGTTGATTCAGAAGCCAATAAGTTATTGGTTGGGGAATGAGTTTATGTATGAGTTCAACATTGGTTGAATTGAGTCCAAGGATGGAGGGCGGGAGTTCAAATCAATTTGAGTCATGATGGCTGGACAATGAAGTGAATTCCTTGAGTTGAATTACATTAGAAAAAAATATTTGACCATAAAGCAATAGCAAACAAACATACACTAAGTTACCACTATATAAATTATTAATATATGATATTTTGAAAACAACGTACTATTCTAATTTATGATTATTTATAAAACATTACCTCGGGTGTTTGAGCTACCTCTCTACGTCTACTAGAATGAGCACTCCTTGGTGTGCATGTACTACCAGCTTCACCCTTCAATGCATATTATTCATGTATCAATTTAGATTCTTCTATACATAAAAATTTATTTTCTTTTAATAGATTTAGGTAATTAATTAAAATAACATGTCAAAAAACAAATTTAAACAAACTTGTGTCATCTTTGTACCATACACCATTGACAAGAGATCATCTGTGAGGGCCATATCCTCAGTAATGGATGCCTGACATCTTCTCCCACAATGTACACATGAATGGGATTTTGAACCATTCACAATCGCTTGACTATCTACCCCATCGCATATACCATTACAACTGATGCATATATGCTCAATGGGCTGGGATGACCCTGCAAGTGTCTCTGATTATAATGGAGCTCACACAGGATGAGATGATCCTAATGGTACATCTGATGATGATGGAGCTGGCGTGGGATAAGATGATCCTAATGTTGTATATGTTGAAGATGGAGGTGGTTCAAGCACTGATCCATCATCTCCAACTAAATAAGTGTCATGCTGGATAATGACATCAGTCAATGATGTAGCTACATGAAGATTTTGTATATCCATAGACTCCTTCACCACTACTGGGATGACAACATGAATGAGGTTTTTTCTTGTATTAGACCTCCTCTCTTGTGGTCGGGTAATCCTATGTGCCCCAGGTCTATCCTGCGCAGAGCCTCTCCCTCTACCTTGGAACTCATGAAAGTCATTAATTTGGCTTATTTTCAAGGATAAACTCACAATATAGATTCCTCAAAAAATATAAGGGCACCTCATTATTATTACAAGGTAGTTGGTCAAATACCATGTACCACTATCCCAAAAATTTGATTTCATCCCCCTATGACCACACCAATGTATAGGAAATTGTTTTGTATTAACTTCTAGGGAATTGCTAGTATTAGGATCAGTAAAAAGGGCACATATGTCATGTTTTTCTATTCCTTTTCTTTTCACATCCTCATATGATAAACCATCAACATAATATGTACGACACCTATCCCTCCATGAACCCCATTGTCACCTCTTGAGACACCGCATTTTCACTATTGGACATTTTTACTAATGTAGTGGCAAGGGTAAAGTGATGTTGAAGACCTAGAAGCCTTCAACCTATGATGACATGTAATTGATTAAATGGTTGACTATATTAAGTTGAAGATGATGCAAGACATTAAATCAGTTAATGGTTTGTATTGTCATTGATGTCAACTTGATATCATATGTATGGTCATATACATAA
>MU223582.1:116024-168717 GCA_018584345.1 Thuja plicata
AAGTGAGTGTTTGATCAAGGATGGTAGCATTAGATGCCAGATACTAGGTGACAAACTATCTTTTAAATCCTCTAACAAGGTCACACCTAACAGTGTGTTTGTAACCTTTAACAGGATTGGCTCCTAATAGAGGTCACTTCAGAAGAGTGAAAATTTGGGGTATTGATCCCAGTGGTTTTCCCCTAATAGGGTTTCCAGGTTAAAAAACCATGTGTTATGTGTTTATGTTTTATTACTTTACTATTTTACATTTCACATATGCAATCTTGGATTGATCGATATACTCTGCATATTTACTATGTTTTGGTAAATAGTTAACTTCTTATCAGTAATCATACAGAAGAGAGATTAGAAAAGCTATCTGACAAGAAGAAAATTGATATAAGTTTTTCAAGGAATAAATCTTGTAGGACATAAGATAACTTGAGACATAATTTGTGGTTATAAGTTTTAAGGGTTGATTTAAGGATCAAAAATTGAGGCCAGTGATTCACCCCCCTCTCAGTTATTACTAACACGCGTGCAACACTTTATCATTCATCTGATAGATCTCCATGAAAGAGGGATTAGGCATTTTTTATGATATTTACAATCAGCATGGCCATCAATAGAGTCACCAATCTCCTGCAAACAAAGATACTTAAAAAATAACTGAGGAAATATATGTAACACTAGCCTTCAATTCCTAGTCCCCAGTAGAGCCACCAAAAATCTGTTAGTAAACATGTTTGTCTTTTTACAAAATTAACCAAATGACTCCAAAGTGCCCAAAACATAAGACTAAATTTGTAACCGGTAGTTGAGACATTTGCAATGGTTACGTGCAAATGCTCTCTAAATTTTGATATGAAGGTACAACTCCCTTTTAAAGAAAAATATAAGTTTTCAGAATGCTTTTAACTGAAAAGCAATAAAGGCTTACAAACATCTAGCTATAAACATAGAGTAGATGCGAAAGAAAATGAAAATTAAATAAGGTGAATGCAAGAAAGACAAAACAAAGTTCATATTTCCAACACCCATAGATGGTAACTAATAAGATGAAGAAAACACAATCTTTGCAAGAAATGATTAAATCTGAAAATAAAGTGTCAGAATTAAACACATGCATAGCTTATTTAAACAGATCTAATATTGAAAGTGATTATTATGAGACACAGCTCAAAAAAATCAAAGGAAAATAATGATGAATTCAAAGCTCCACCGATATTTATTCTCTTATTTCAATATTAAAAAAAAAATGAGTTCACAAACTCAAAATCCTACACCATACAACTGCCCTCCAAAGATCAATGCCCCTTCCTCTGCAATAACAATTGAAAACAACAATAAAAACTCTCTGCATGTATCTTAAAGTCTCTAGCCAAAGGTGGAATTTGGACCCTTACCTTCTCTTTACCTGGCAGATTTATCTTCTTGCCTCGATGATGTTTGTCAGTTATAGTAGCCGATTCTTGAAACTATTTCCACTTAATCTCTTTAATTTTTTTCCTTCTTTCTGATAACATTCCTTGAATTTCTAATTTGATATCTTCATAAACTATTTATGCAAATTTAATAAAGACATACTTGAATGAAATGATATTTGGATAGGTGACATATAAATGTGTCAACCAAAAATTAAAATACTCTTTTTGCTAGGTAGACATAAAACATTTACTGGCAGTTTGGTGATGTTGTATTCTATTGTTTGTATCTCACAAACCAAAACTTAGTTTCAAAATCGCTCTGGTGAAAATCTGGGGAATTCGATTATACAACATATACTCAAAACTGATCACGATCCAATGGTGAAATTATGAGTTATCGCTCCACAAGATGACTGATTTTCTGTTATCACAAAATTTGTGGTTATAGATTGCATTGAAAACTATAAACAATATTGATGCCAACACTTACACATGGATCACCACTTTGATATGTCCTTGAGAAAAAATTGATTTAACTTCATCTATATTTGATAATCCTCAGAGAAAGTAGAAATTTGTAATACTCCCCCACTTAGAAACCAATTAAATGTTGGCCCGATTGTGCATGGTATTGTTGCTGCTAGCAACATTGGCAATAGTGTTTGCTTCTGTTACTATCACCACCATTATTATTCAATATTGATAGAATATGTGTAAGCTCCTTCTAGTATATTCTGTAAAATTTGAGTTCTTACTAAGAAGTAAATCAAGCACAATCGAAGGTCGATCATCAACACTGGGCAGCTCCTTTCTTCTTCACATTTGAAATAAATAAAATTGCATATGATTTGAATGTGATTCAACATTGGCACCTCCTTTGTGTCTCATCTTTTGAGAAAAATGTTCTTTCTATTTAATACATTAAATCACTCATGCTGAGGTAAAATCTGCGTTAATTCATAATGCCATCTCCGAATTCCCCCATGGTTACCATCTTCTTGAGGCTGACCGTACCATTATTCTGATGATTACTACACTAACATGCTACGTCACCCACCACATTAGTTGTCACATCAGTCCATAGATTATTTTTTTAACCTTTGAACCTCTTTGAACTACTTTGAATCGAGGTTCAAAGTGGTTCAAAGTAGTTCATGAGCGATGAAGGAATTTCAATACATGGCGGAAGGGAGCCGACTACAACAAGACAATTTTGAAACATTGCGGCGATTTACTCAAGGATGAAATTTGACATTGAAAGACCCATTGATGCAATCTTTGAAAATGGAGAAAACTGGACAATGATTAAATATATCGAAGGGTCAAGGACACTTTAACATGGTGACTCAAATATACCCTAACAATGTGCTAAATAAAATTATGATGGCTCATTATAATTCCCACAAAGGCAAGCTCCATAAAATTATTATTTCATTAATGTGTGGACCATCAAATATATCTATGTAACTAGTTGTAGAACAATGATAAAATTACTTATCCTCCTTATAGAAAACAAATTGATTGTCCACAGTTAAAAATTATAGCTAAAATTCATGCATCTTACATAAGATTAGGACATTACTGAGATGACTTAATATAATAAGATTTTCTAGGACATGGAGTACAAATATAAAGAAGGTACAACTTGTAAGGAGACTACCACACATAAGTAAGACCAGAAGCAATAAACTCACAATTAATAAACAAAATTAAAGACCTACAAAGAAGTAGCTACTAAATGGAGTTTTCTTTTTGGGCAAGTAAAATATTTTATGTGGCTTAATAATACATGACATACTAGAACAAATCATTTGTGGATGATAAGTATATCATATAAAACTAGTGTTCAAAGAAGACATTAAAATGTAATCATGTAAATTTAGAAAGAGGAAATAAATACAAGTTACAAATAAATAAGGTACAAAGAAGGATAAGAGAGGCATTTGAACCACTTTAGAAAATAACAATTTCTTTAAATTAGGAGGTTTGGAAATATAATATCCTTAAATAAAGGGCCAAAAATATAAATTTTAGGACATGTTGATCTTGTTAGAAAAAAGTATTAGAACTTTTTAAATTGCATAGCATATATTATGTTGTTTAGAACACTAGAGTAATAGAATGTCTAAAAGTACCAAGTATATAATTAATGACCAACAAGTATAATTTAAATTAAGTACAAAATATCAAAATTGAAGAACCATGGAGGATCCCATTAACAAATTTGTTTATTTAATCTTTCTTAAAAAATTGGGGGAAAAATAATATTAAAGGGAATGGATAAGATGGGGTCTGCTTGGCATTTCTATTTATTTATAGGCCATGAAATTTTATTATTAGTAGACACTCCCACTCGGTACACAAGTGTGTCCATTTAGTTGAAAAATCAAGGCACAAGGGACTTTGACAATGGTTGTTTATTATTCATCTCATGGAGATTAACAACTTATCGGATATTCATATTCAGATTGTGTAGGATGTACAGATAACCATAAATCTACTAAAAGTTATGTTTTCTATCTCAGTTTGGGTCCTATTTCATGTTGTAGCAAGAAGAAATCTACTATTGTGCTATCTTCTACAAAGGCTGAATATACAACAACAAATGAAGCAACTAAATAAATAAACTGGCTACAAACTATTTTATCACTGCTCAAGAAACATCATGCAGGGTGTGCTTTAATTCATTATCACAATCAAAGTGCCCTCTCATTATCGAAGAATCTAGTGTTTCATGCTCGCAAAAAACATATTTAGGTTTATCATCATGATATTAGGCATTTCATCTAGCAACATGTGATTCATCTTCAATTTTGCATGACTGGGGACTAGATTGTTGATATATTCACCAAGACATTACGTGAAACTAAATTTTTATTTCTTTGACATCTTTTAGTCTTATAAAAAGTCACCTAATTGTCTCATAGTTGTCATTCAGGGGGATTCTAGTTAATTCCAATCATTACCTTAGATAAATAAATGATTGTAAATGGGTACCTAATAAGAATTAAGGTCGGGACCTATGTTTTCTAAAATTTTATAATTAATCAATGGGAGGATGTTACGAGAAAGGAACCAGTAGTGAATTACGGTCCAATAGCCGTTCACTCAGTTTTAATCATTTATTTAAGAGCAATGCATCATTTATATAACAATAGTTTGTCATGTTTTAGCTTTTTTGACCCATAATTGGCTCATTTGTTCACCATTACAAGTGATTTATTGAACCACTACTGAATATTTATGGACCAATACTAGAGATTTGTGAACCTCTACTACTAATTTGAGTGAATAATTATTGGTGCAATGGAGGCCAAGTATCTGTAAATAATTTTTTTTGGACCACAATTTGACCCTTTTGTGCATAATGTTTTCTATAGAGTGCATCACTATTGGACAGAAGCTGAAACCTTAGCTTTAAGTAGTAAGTCACATAGGTAAACAACTAAAAAAATGATGAAATATGATATCGTTTGGTACCTCAATTGAACACACGAACTTATCTTTGCCACTACTAGTGCGTTTCCCCTCAACAAATTAATTTTTTTTTGGGTAAAAGGCATAGGTTGGATTATATATATTATTTAAAATAAAAGATTACAAGATTATCATAATTATAGTACTGGCTATGATATTACAAAGTGCAACTCGAATATTACTTCACTTGTAGCCTGCATATCATCTTGTACATATACTACTCCTATAAAAATTGATAAATTTGACTTAAAATATCTATTTTTAGATAACTTAATACAACAGGGCTGCATTATTTTCATGGTATGGTGCCCAAGTAAGAATGATCAACAAAACAAAGCTCTAGTGCAAAAAAAATACCACGATTCCAAAAAAAGAAAAAAACCTAGAGGTTAAGCTCAAGTTGTAGGTAATGTCTCCTTGCATGCTCTGGAATTAACTTTTTCCTGGGTTCAGGGGTCACCCCCCTCAATTTATCTAGGTTGAAGTCAAAAAGTGTAGGTACAATGTGACCATTACATAGAGAGGATCATGAAACTCATCAAAAAATGGATGGATGCAAGCTTTGAGTTTAGTACTTTGAAAAGTTGTGGGTATTAACACAAGGCTTGAGACTAGATCAACAGCCTCTAATGGCATGTGATTGTGAACATAGTGAATTAATTATCCCCAATAAGACAAAACTTGGTTGACACAAACCACTGTACAACATAGTGTCATTCTTAACAGCTGGCTTAGCCATCCATGTTGGAAGTAATTGCTATTCTAACAGGGGGTGTGAATTAGAATATGTGCTATAACGACATGTTTGAATTTTTTTTACAAATGCACATTCAACACCAAAAACAACTGTGTACATAAAATGACTATGAAAATGAAAGTACAAGATATCAAAGAAAATTAGACAACTTACAAAAGAGAGACACAAGATTTTTGTGCGAGGTGAGAAAACCCTCAAAACCTTTTGGTTTTATCATAGGGAAAAAACCACTTCGTTGGAACCCGTCATCTTTATTGAGAAACAACTCTTCATTATCATAGCAGCTGCAATTGGTAGGGAATCAACCCTTTTTCTTTCCTTTTTCAATGTTAATTCATAGATTGAATACATATATAATTGTATGCTTTTGACGACACACACCTATGTAAATAAAAAAATCCTTATGATCTTTCCTTCAATACCCATCAAGTACGCTCCACATACAAAACAATATGAAAGTGCATCTATTCTTGTTTTCATCTTTTACACACACCCATACGCTTTTATATATGGAAGTACTGAAAATTATTTATATTCATTGTGTTATAAGATAGTTTTAACAGTTCTGAAACTGCTTCTTTGAAAAACCTCTCATTGGGGTAAAAATAAATAAATGAAGAAACTATTTGGTATAAACACAAACTGTAAATAATCATTCACCCTCTGCTAGGGTTATAATAATTTGATGAAGAAAAATATATCTCTTTTCAACCAAACATAAGCCATCGATCATGAGAAGGTGATAATCATAAATGTTATAAACAGAATAACTACATTTTGATTCCATGAAGAAAATACACATCATGCATCTTAGTTGAATCAATCAACACATAAATGCTAACATTAATTTTCCATTAGTATGAAAACAAAACTTTTGATAAGAATACACCGAAAGACAGGACAAAGAGAAAACCAAAAATCAGATATACAAGAGATCACCGAAAATGGCTAAGTACAAAGAAAACTGATGACACGATTTTGTTTGTACACCGAAAATGCAAAATGAAAAGGATAAAGAGGAACCTAATAGACGAACCTGACGTGCAGGATATAGTGCAAACCGAGAGATAGTTCAAGAGAAAACCAAGAGAAAATTTCAAGCAAGGAACCCAAAAGACAGTCAACTAACTTCAGAGCATAACCGACTATTAGAAATCGAAAGTTAGTTGGAGCTCGCAAAAAGTGGATCTGACTTCCATGTCAGATAAAATAGTCTTATTATATTTATAGAATCTTGATTTATTTTTAAAACCATTTCTTTAGGGACAAGAAACATGAATGTAAGTGATTTAATAAGTCTAACTGATTTAAAACACATAGACTAGGAGATCAAGGTAAAAGTTGGAAACCTGGTCTTAGAGTTAACATTGTTTTTCATGAAACTTGATGATGTCAATCCATCTTATAAATAGATGATGAAATTATTCATTATACATGTGTGAATATATAAGATAGGATGAATGAAGCATACGAGAACATCTATGGATCAGATTGAAATTATTAAGAACCAGAACAACAAAAGGTGAATTTGGTTAGCAAGAACCAAGAACAGAGGCTACCAAGAATCAGAGGTATTATTCAATCACATTAGGTGATAATATTATTCATGTAAAATTAAATAGATATGTATCAACAATAGGAGATTGCATATACTAGGTCAAATTATAATTTACTATCATTCTAACAAGTGGAGGAAAGTGTAAAAATCCTTTCAAGGATGGTTGATTTAACAGTCCAACTATAAATCTCTTAACCGGGTGCACACTCAACAATATTGCTAAAGCTCTTAACCGAGTAGACTTTAACAAGTCTCCATAGATACTCTTAACCAGGTATATCATCAGAAGTGATCAAATTATAAGCCTTAACCGACCCCTTCCAATCTGTACACAGTGAAGATTTTGTGGGTGCCATTCCCACCACAATTTTTACTTCCTAATAGGATTTTTCTGTGATATCATATCTTGTGTTATGTGTCAATTACTTTCATGAATGTTTCTATGAATGTTCACATGTATGTTAAGTTTATGAATTAATATATCTTACATAAAGATAATATAGATCATATGGTTGGATAAACAATTGATTACACAAAGGTTAATTGATTAAAGGATACAAAAGTTTTAGAGGTACTGATTCACCCCTCCCCTCTCAGTACACACTTCCCATTAATTCCAAAAATTGGTATCAGAGATGAGTCTCTTCTTTGGAAAAGCTTAAAGGATTAAGGGAAAAGATTATATAATGGAGAAGTATAGACTTGATAAAAATATTGAGAATAAGAAGCTAGAAATTCAGATGTTCTATGAATAGTATAAAGAAGCTACAATAAATATGTGATAGTTGTTAGATGAAAGAAAGATTATGGCATCTCGTTGTAATGAGACAAATTATCATGAGGAAGAGATACCATATTTCTTTGAGTCTTCAGGATCAACTATAAGCAAAGCATCAGATACATTAGAAGAAATCATCACAAGCCAAACTGAAATCAATCAACATCTGGCTGGACAAGTGAAATCTCTACAAATCGGTCAAGAGATACAGATGGTAAGAATAATTGATGTCATGAAGAATGCTAGACAAGCTGAGAAAGAAAGAACACTAGCTATTTATGATAGAATAAATATTATAGAAAAGCTACAAGAAAAAGAGTCTGAAATACTGTTAGTAAATAGATTTGCACTTCAAAAAAACACAAAATGACTCACAATGCTCCAATAGAAGTTCAAACGCTACTAATAGTTGGAGAAGTTATCATTGGATTGATAACTTTCCTCTGAATTGAGAGGTACAGCTCCCTCTTAGAAAGATTTACAATAAATTAAAATATAGGTTACATCTTTAACCAGAAGACACAAAGGAATACTAACATTCACCCATCAAATTGGTGTGAATGCAATTGTGGATTTAATAATTTAAAAGAAAAAATAAATGCATGGCACAAAGACCATTCACTAATTCTTCTCACTGTAAGAGCATGAGAAAGATTTAATATTTTTTTTTAGATGCATGAATGAATAAACTCATAGATTTAATAATATTCATGAATACAAGTAGGACAGCATAAGAAGATGATTGAAATGACTCACAGATCACTCTCAATCAGAAAAATATATTCAAACTCAAAGATCTGATACATATTCCTCCTTCCTCCTCCATACACAGTAAAATACTAAAAGATCTATTTACTCCTACATAAACCATAACTAAAAAAATTACATGCATTCCTTCTTTCCCTTGTTACAAATAAGAAATAATTTTCCTTTGCTGGAGCACACAGACTGCAGAAAAAGAAAAAATTGGAATCTTTGCCTTATCTTTGTTTTGCATATTTAACTCTCCCCATGCTAACAGTTTGTTTTCAATTTTAACAACTGATTCTTGGAAGTTATTTTATTTATTATATTATTTGACCCAAGACTCATATTTCATATAAAAAAAATGCATGCATGGGCTCTTGGACAGGTGGCATATGAATACTTTAGTCATCAATCAAAAATCTTGTTTCTCGGCAGATTTAAAAAATATTTATGATAGTCAAATTAGGCCTTGGTGCGGGGGTCATAACTATTTATTCCATTGTTGGATCTCCTTCATTTTCAGATATGTTGGAGCTATTCTAATGGAAACCAACTCCATTGAAGCGAGTTTCTAAATTATGTCTGAGTCAAAATTTACGCAGCTCTGAGTAGAGGCAGTTTTTCTTCTCTCAAAATATTCGTGGTTGCAAATGTTTCATTAAATTTTCTTCTGCACAGTTACAATGGCTGCCAATATAATTTGATGTCACTAAAATAGAGATCCAAAAGATAATTATGATCTCTATGTTGATACCCATGCTTCCCTCAAGCTGAAGATGATGTAAGTTTTCCACCATGTGCATCACATATCTCTGTTTTAACTTATATGATCTGCACATTGAAGACTTCACTAAAGTGAATGGAGGCATGTCTATTAAAAACAATATTGGCAACCTCTGTATCAATTTACACTAACATAAGGTTGATTTCCTTCATTTTTTCATTTATAAATATTAGGCATGTCGTGGGCTCATCATTTTAACAATTCTCCTGCACTAACATGCCTTAATTCTGTAACTGATACTTCAACATTTCCTATGATTTCTTGATACATAAATCATCATCGCCATCTTTATGTACCTGCCAAATTTCTTAAAATTTATGAACTACCTCAAACTACCTTGAACCAATTTGAACCAAGTTCAAACCTATTCAAGGCTATTCAAGGGTGTTCGTGCTTGTTCAAATAATTTGTTAATAAATAAACTTTTACCTTTCAAAAAATGGCTGGACTACAGGACTGACACCTTAGTGATTGACTGGACTCGAAAGATTTTAGGGAACTAAAGATAATCAGGAAACATAATGGTGACTCAAAGGGCCACATAAAAAGGACAAGTGCAAGACTTGGACTAACATTGGCTCTGATTGGGGACTGCTCTTGACAAAAGGTAGAGAACACCATAATCTCTAGTAATGAAGAACAGTGCCTAGCACCATTGGGCAATAGTGTCAAGAAAAACATAGTGTAGGGAGGTACTTGTAGGATGGTGGAGGGGCAACTGGGAAAACAACAAGCCAAAACCAACACCAAGCCAAAACTGAAAAAGAAAACTCAAACTAACAGCACACCAAAACTTATTTACAAGTAGGGCAAGCAGCCCATACCTTTAGAGATGCATGTGGTTTCTCAAGTGATGCCATTTACCGGTTGAGAGAAGTAGCTGCCCGTGCGGAAAAGTGGTTGATATGTAAACATAATCATTCCCAACAAATGACATACAACCATTGTCAGGAAAGATCCAATACAAATGCATTGTAAGAGCTTTCTAAACCAGATATTGGATTGAAAAAGCCACTCATCATCATATACTTCTAGTTGCACTTCCTCAAGGCTGTAAAGATGACTTGCAAGAATCTTCTCATTGAAATCTAAATTTTTCATTACTAGAAATTTGCTCTCCAAAAATGTATAAGCAAGATCATGTTTAAAACAAAAATGTTCCAACATGGGATGACTATTAGGCAACTCACCTTCATAATAAAACTTAAATACCTCCGGTTCAAAAAGTGCATATGATGTCACAACAAAAGTAAATAAGTTTTCCTTAGTTTGTGCTTCACATTTCTCATAATTCTCTAGTGCTTTGGGCTGTAAATACTCATCATTATCTTGCATGCAATCAAATTGAAAAGACTCAAAATATACCTACTCATCAAGATGAGGAATACCACCTACTTTCTCACCAACATGCATTTCAGATTCATCTTGCTTCTTGATGTTTTCTTGATCAAGACCACTTGCTGAAACTGTGTCAGAAGTATCAAATATGAAGGTCTCAAAATCTGAAAAAGAAAACTCTTCTGACAAACTACCATTTGATCTTTCACTGTCCAATCTTCTCTCAATAGGAAATGCATCTACGCATGCCATCAAATTTTCTGATTTTGAGCCGTGAGCATCATCATCTTCAACATGCAAATGATAGGTTCCAGCAATATTATGAGAGATATTCTCAGCCATAAGACATGGATGAAAATCTTCATCATTAAAGACTGTCAGATTTTGGTCGAAAGAAATGGGTGGTAACAAATTAACAATTTCTAGATTTAACACAATCAAATCTAGAAATTGTTAATTTGTTACTATCATGGATTGTGGAAATCTCTTCTCTTTGAGAAATGGGTGGTGTTGGTTTTTCTGCCTTCAATATGAGTCTCCTTTGCTCAAACTTTTCTATGGGTTTAAAATTCTGATCATGAAAACAAATTTCAGATTTTGGGACCTTCATGACACTTTATTCTATGCATTTCATCCCACTTAAAAGCATATCATCATCTACCTCAATAGCCTCTTTTTGTGCATCTCTCAAATTTTGAATCTTCTCTCTTTTTAAAAGAAATTTAATTTTAGTTTGTAATTCAATAATAAAAACACATAGTTGGTTACTTTCATTTGGTTGGCAGAATTGAGGAATTTTACCAACACACCTATTAAATCTATCAACAAAATTTCTCATAGATTCATCCCTTTTCATCTAAATTTGAAAGAAATTCAACAACAACTTATAAGTATCAACCATAGGCTGAAATCTTATAAGAAATTTTACCTATAAATCATCCCATCTGATAATACATCCATCTTGCAAATTCTGAAACCATTCAGCAGCATTTCCAACAAGGCTTTCAACAAACAATCTGACAAACATGTCCTCTTCTTGCACTCCAAGAATCCCACATGTAACAATAACTGATTTAATATGATCATCTGGGTCTTTGGTTTTATCTCCAACAAACTTTGGGAGATATTCTCTTGATCTTTTAGGCAGTGCTGAATATTGGGGCAATGCAAAAGGGCCAATATGTGCCCCACATGGCTGAGCTGCAATCAAAGCCATAACATACTGGAATTTTTTCACCAAAATATGTCTGAATTAAATACAGAGTCGCCAATCTCACATAGAGATATTTCAAAATATGAGGAAATAAAGAAGCACTAATCTTTGATTCTGAATCCTCAGTAGAGTCGCCAAAAATATGTTAGTAAACAGATTTGCACTTCAAAAATAATAACACAGAATGACTCACAATGCCCCAATAGAAGCACAAATGCTACTAACAGTTGGAGAAGTTATCATTATATTGATAACTTTCCTGACATGCCTTAATTCTGTAACTGATACTTCAACATTTCTTGTGATTCCTTGATACATAAATCATCACTGTCATCTTTATGTACCTACCAAATTTCTTAGAATTTATGAACTACCTCAAACTACCTTGAACCAGTTTGAACCAAGTTCAAACCTGTTCAAGGCTGTTCAAGGGTGTTCAAGCCTGTTCAAACAATTTGTTAATAAATAAAATTTCACCTTTCAAAACATGGCTGGACTACGGGACTGACACCTTAGTGATTGATTGGACTCGAAAGATTTTAGGGAACTTAAGATAATCAGGAAACATAATGGCGACTCAAAGGGCCACATAAAAAGGACAAGTACAAAACTTGGACTAAAAAATACAAATAATTACAGAGCATCACCATGAGATTACAAATCAGATTATTCTTATGAGTCAAGAGGCAAACAGAATAAATGTTGAACTCATTAAAAGAATAGAAGCTATCAATGAGCTAAGGGATGAAAATGAAAAGTTGAAACATGAAATAAGAATTCAGTAGCAGCATAATGAAATTATCAAGAAAGCTAAAGAAAGCAATAAAAGAATGGATGATTTTCTTGAAGGAAACCAAAGAGTCAACAACATCATCAGTCTAGGTTTTATCGAGAATGGAGAATCATCATATCAAACTTATCCAAAGAATGTCTATGAAAATCCAAGACCAAGAAAGCTTACATGAAATTACTGTGGAAAGCAAGGCCACACATCAAATGTATGCAGAGGCAAAATAAAAGGTATTCCTAAATCTACATCTCCGTTCATAGGATTTTTTTATAAATGTAACAAGAAAGGACATAAAGCATATGAATATAAGTCTGAGATGAAACAACCAAAGAAGGAAACCTACACGGAAAAATACTGTCCTACTTGCAAAACGAATGGGCACACAACTCTTGAATACTGGAAAAAGAAAAGGTAAGCATGGAAGCCAAAAGGTCAAGAAACTCCCTATCAACCTAAAAGATTTGGAACCAGTATGTATGGGATTACAACACTTGGACAAATTATACAACATGTGGAAGATTTGGTCACATTTCTACAAACTCTATGAGATAGTGGACTAGAAATTCTAGAGACTGGAGTAACCCTAGAATGGCATCCTTACACTGTCATAAAGTTGGTAATCTCAAGAAAGACTGCAGATACCAAATGATAGAAAATAGCACATCCCAATAGAAATACCATTGAAGACATCCAGAGTGCAAGAGACAAAATGTGGAGAAAAGCTTCAAACAATGATGAAGCTGGACCGAGCAATGCAAATGGTGACACCCCATCCAATGGATCTGATGACATCACCACCCCCACCTAAGTAGAACAAGTAAGTATGGAACTACATTACCCCAAGTTATTTTTTTACATCAGTTTCATAATATGTTGATAAAATGCCAAACTAGCATAAGTAAAGATGCATCATGGTATTACTTGTTAAAATCTGTGATAACTATGCTATCAGGCATACATACCAAAATCCATCGGTATGTACACTCAAAGATGAAACTACCTACACTTACCAAGAAGCGTCGGTTAACATGAGAAAGAAAATTTGCTAGTGTAAACCGAGCCTCGTCGGTAATCAAGCAAAGTGAACAAGTTTTTTGCAACACCGAAACCCGTCGGTAAAAGAAAGAGGTATAATGACTACCCTGAAACATCGTATAAAAACTGAAAAGAGAAGTTGATGTCTTAACTGACAAACTCTGTCTTCACACACCGAGGAGTAGGTAAGCATTAATGACTCTCTTTTAGGTCAAACAAATATAAAAAGATGACAGAACGGTCTCATTGTTCACCATGACCAGAGCAGAGCGACGAAGAGAGAATTTTGTGCAAATAGGCACAGGATCACAGAGCCACTACAACTTGACACAGAGAACCTCAAGAAGATTTGAAATCAATATTGGTGTGAATAGTAATTTCTAAAACAAGTGACAACTCTATTTCATACATTTCTCAGAAAGCCCTAAATCTGAAAAAAATGACCACAACTTCAAGAACCGTCAAATCAAAGAACACCAAGAAGAATGAGTTTAAGCTCATCAAGAATTCTGCATGTGAGGAACCACACTACAAGATTCACCCTGAGGTTGCTTCACAACCCAACAATGCTGGAGCATTCTTGTGAATACCAGCTAGGGTTTTTCTCATTGAAGACGTGCGAGCATTCATACAATGCAAGATTGCAGAAATTGGTGATTTAGAGGTAGAACAAGCTTATAAGAAGCTATGCAATGAAGATGGAACATTAAAAGATGAGCATAAACATATAGAAGTGAAAAGGTCTCACTAATGCCCTCTTATTCCCAAAGGTCTTCAAAACTGAGTGGATTCGGTTAGTACTGAGTCGAAAGCACAATCACAAACTATTGCTGGATGAACCAAAGATGATAACTCAAGATGTTATCCATGTAGTCACTGGTTACCCTGTAACCAAAAAGGTAAAAGAAATGAATCATCCACCCAAGGATGAGATTGAAAAGATCATAGGAGCCAAATAGGACGATAGAGGATTAAAGGTATCCACCATTACCGATGATGAGATGAAATTCAGAGCATGTGTTCTAGGCTACAAATTCTTTCAAGCCAGTAGGATGAACAACATAGCATCCGGTGTAGTAGACACAACTTACAAGATTGTGAAGAAGGGAACTCAGTTGGACTTATCTGAACTTCTACTGAACTAGTTAGAAGAAAATTTGAAGACTATAAGGAATGCAAAGTCAAACACATGTAAGTTTGGTTCACTTATTATGTGCATTTTCTTCTACTTTCAAGAAACATTTCCATCAGTAGGTGATGTCAAATGGGGTAGCACAAAACTAGTCACCATGCAGATCAGTGAACATGTAACCTCACTAGGAGATAATTTTGAAACAGTCATGGATGAATACTTTAATATATTCAAAGACTGAATGCAGAAGAGGGTAAGGATCCCTGATCAACTCATTGAGAAATTAAAAGATGAAATATGTTTCATGGTTGATACAGACCACACTTATATAAAACTTGTTGTACCAAGGACAGCATGGCTACAACCATTAGAATATGAGATAAATATTTATCAAGCATATAAAGCAATTGATGCCTTGTTAAATGAACCATTAGATAAGAAACAACCTAGGTTTGAAACTTATGAGGAGACCAAATAAAGAATAAAATATAGCCTGGTTGTAAAGAAAATTGTCAGGAAAAAAGAAAAAAATGGTCAAGAACCTCAAGAAAATATTGTCAGCAACAAAGGAAGAAACTGAACAGGATGAAGAAATTGAAAAGGAAGAAGAAATTGAAAAGGAGGAAGAAACCAAAGGACAGCTACCTATCGGTGAAGCTAAAGAAAAGAATGACTCTAAGGCCACAGAGTTAGATTCACCACCTCCTCCACCAACCAAGAAGCCAAGGACCATAGCTACTTCTAGAACAAGAAGCCAAACATATAAGGATTCAAGTCCTTCACCTTTGAAGAAAGGAAAAGTAAGAACATACAAGAGGAAAGTGGCCACACCGAAAAGAGGGCCAAACAAAAGAATAAGGAAACCCATCAGAACAAGGGAAGACATTGAGGACATTGAGAAGGATGAAGGTGTAGAGGTAGAAAAGGTTAAAGCTCTGAGAAAGCATTGATGATGCATGCAAATCTATTACAAATTCAGGATCTATCATAGATTCTAAGATTAGAAGATGGTTGAAACTGGATCCAGAAGATCAGGACAAAGTTGAAGATGCCATCATAGCAAAGATGTATAAATTAAAATATGTATTGATTCAATTTGAAGGCAATAATGTACCAAGGGAACTCTTGGATAGACTATACTCTAGATGGACATTTGCCTTGAAGAATGAGAAGGAAATAAGAGAAAGAGTACTTGTTACTCTCATGCCTTTTGAATCCAAGAAGGAAGAAATTGATGAAATGATGGAGAACCACAAAACATAGTTCTCACCCAAGTTGAGAGCCTACAAATTTCTTGAAGGGAATCTTATAGAGCTTGAACAAGAAAGCCACAGGAAGTGGAGTAAAATTCTAAATAGACCTATTGATGAAAATAACCCCGAGAAAGAGCTACAACAGAAAGATGTTGATAAGGAAACTCAAGAACATGTATTAATCAAAGATGTAGAAGATAATACATAAGTTGAGTTAGACAAGGAAGAAAAAGTTACAACCGGCAACAAAAATATGGATGTTGTAGATGAAACATGGCCTGACACCACAAAGGACAACATTGTGGATAACACTATCATTGACATTACTGATGATCCAACAGAAGAAGTAAAGAAAGATGAAGATGTCAATATTGCCAAGGACACAACCAATGAGCAGGACACTGGAATTGATACTGCACAGGTGAACATACCAGGCAACATGCCAATATTGATACAAGCTATCAATATTCTGCAAGAAAAAGACAAGTCACCTCAAAGGGATTCAAGCATTCCCGAGGATGCAGGGGAAGAAGGAAAGAAAGATAACACCGATGAACAGAAAGACATCGGAGATACTCACACAGTAACCGATACTGACAAGGTTACATGAGGAGATTCAAAACAAATAGATGGAGACACAACAGAGAAGGATGCACAAGTAAAGATAGATAAAATGCATAAGGACACTGATGAAGGAGAAAAACCCAAATATGGTACTCCTGGGGATACCAAAAATGTTTCCACTGACAATGTAAAGGTTAATGTGGAGACATATACAAAAAACTGACAAGCTGACACCAAAACAAAGCAGAAAAAAGAAGCACAACAAGTAACTTCATCAAGCACAATGGACAAAGCCGAGAAACTGGCAATGGTACTACATTCAAGTGAAACTCAAAAGAAGAAGAAGAAATCCAAGAAGAATAAGTTGGAAGTCACTTTAGATGAAATCATTGAGATACCCAAATGTGACCCAACTACACTTGATTATGAAGCATTGAAAGAATACGGTGAAATAAGCCAAAGGAAGGCATTATAGGAGAAGCTGAGGAAGCGACACCAAGACTCAATGGTAATGGAAACAAAAAGGGACATATTGCACCAAATTGTTGCCGATGTTGATGTTGATCAAAATAAGCCAATTATTGATCAACTAGCCACTCTCACCGAAGCAATTACAACACAAAACATTGATGCAGAGAAGGCAATAGAAGAGAGAGCAGAGCAGAAGTACCAGCAAAAACTTATTGAGAACATTAGCCAAGAAGTGGTGGTCAACAAGGTAAAGCTTTCAAAATTCATTAGTGAATTAGATACAATTATAACTGAAGCTATATCCTTGATTCAAAAACTAAGCACACTGGAAAAGTTCACTAAAGAGAATAGTGAAAATATAGCAAAGTTAAATACAGATCTAGCTAATAGTGCAAATAGCTTAACCACCGATGACAATGAATTAAAGTTGCATTATGAGAAAATCATTCAAATAAAAATGTTAAGGAAGGAACTATGGAAAGTAGAGACACACTTCAGAGAAGAAGTCACCAAGCTCCAAGCTCAACTTCTACCAAATTTGATACTTCTTCAACAGCACATCAGTTCAGCTAGGCAACTGATAGCAACCCCTAAGATGTCTATAGAAGACAACATTTATGATATGCATTCCAAGATCACACTTGAGCACATGGATCTGGAGAAATTGAAGGAACAATGAGAGAAAATGATGGAAGACATGAAGTCTTCACACTCTCACATTTTTGATAAGCTATAAGGTATAGACCTTTGCCCTTAATATCAAAAAAGGTGGAAAATGATATGTATCCAGATGGGAGAATGATATGTATATGTCTTAGATATGATATGTATAGATAGGCAGAAAATTATACAATACTACCGAGAAAGGGGATATACCAACCTATACATAGGGGGAGTCGTAAAATGACTAAGAATTATATATGTTGTACATACTTAACATTTTGTTAGTATTTTGCACATATCAATTTTTGATACTAATGTCAAAAGGGGGATATTGATAACATTAATTTTCCATTAGTATGCAAACAACACTTTTGGTAAAAATACACCGAAAGATAGGACAGAGCAAACCAAAAATCAAATATACAAGAGATCACCAAAAATGGCTAAGTACAAAGAAAACTGATGACACAATTTTTTTTTACACCGAAAATGCAAAATGAAAAGGATAAAGAGGAACCCAATAGAGGAACCCGACGTCTAGGATATAGTGCAAACTGAGAGCCATTTAAAGAGAAAATTGAGAGAACAGTTCAAGCAAGGAACCTGAAAGACAGTTAACTGACTTCAAAGCATAACTGACCGTCAGAAACCAAAAGTCAGTTGCAGCCCACAAAAAGTGGATCTCACTTCCACGTCAGATAAAACAGTCTTATTCTATTTCTAAAATCTTGATTTGTTTTAAAAACCATTTCTTTAGGGACAAGAAACATGAATGTAACTTCTTTAATCAGTCTAACTGATTTAAAACACATAGACAAGGAGATTGTTGGCGAACAAATTTGTCTTCCTCTTTTTAAATGAAAATGGATAAAGACTCTATGTTTTTGAAGGCAAACGATTCATCAATAGTTGGGTAAGCATGAGAAATTGCTTCCCTCTAAATTTCTAAGGTTCAGCTTCCTTGTAAGATATTTAATTAATTATCAAAATAAAAGTAAATTCATACACCTTTAACCAGAAAGTGTAGAAGGACCACTAAAATACTCTTGGGTATTGAGGTAATTTATAGAATCAACAAATGATTGAAATAACCTCGAACTAAACTAAGATCTACTAATTACTTCTAAAATAAACAACCTATGAAATAACTTAAGAAAGACAAGCTATAAAGAAATTGGAAGTGACTGAATATAAATAACATATGCGCAGATTTAAATGTATCGATTCTCAAAGAAATCAAAACATTCCAGATTTTGATTGAAAGATCTAAACCATACCATGCATCTGTATATTCATATATTAATCGCATCAAAGTCTAATAAAAAATCAGTCACTAGCTGTTTCAGAAATTCCAGAAAAAGCCTATACTAACTATCTATTTCCAAAAAGAAGCTATCTATTTTCTACCTTAATTTTCTAACCCTTTTTTAGTTCAAAGTTCCCCTATTAATAGTTTCATGTTCGAGAGAGCCTCGAAAAAAACCTGGCTTCTCAGACACCAAAAACAACCATTTAAAACCAGTTACATAACTTAAAACAGAGTTTCAAAACATGCGCCATTTAAAGCATAAAGCAAGGGAAATGTTGTCCCAAAAACTACTGGCTCCCTTCGGGTCCTTCTGATGTGGCAGTTTGTATGAGCTTCCAGGATCGGAACACATTCGTTAACTCCTGGGATGGCTGGGAATGCAGGTTCTTAAGGCCTCTCAGCTTCGCCTGAGTCACATTATTTTCCCATCTTAACTCCCTGATTCTCTCCGTCTGCTTTGGCAACTGACCCCTGTTCAGCAGCAACATAGACTCCACATTTGCAATTCTGGTGAAATCCTGAACTCTAGGCATTTCATTTTATTTGAGAGCATTCATGGTGTCTGTGAAGACTTTAACCATGGCATCTGCATCCCTATTTATTCCATCAATTCACAAAATTCTTGAGGGATTCACTATCTTTATGTCTTTAAGGGCATCCACATGCATATCTAGCACCTCCTTTTCTATTTCTTTTTCTTGAAAGATCGCAACTTTCAAACATTGTATTTTTCCATATGAAGTTCTGCTTCAGGATGAACAACATACAGGGATCTACCAGTTTCATCGGATTCTCAGCTAAGAACTGAGTCACACCATAGTTTTCTATTTCTTGAACCTGTATGATGATCGTTGTGCATTTCGCTTCCTCTATTTCCCAGCTTGGAAGTAGGGTTTGAACCTCACCAAGTAATGTTTCTCCATCTAAGCAAGTAGATATAAACTCGTGGATGAAAGCACTCCCTTCAATGATAGCATTTTTTATCCAAGACTTCACGACCTCAATCAGAACCTTCCCCTATTGTAATTTTTTTGCCAGCTTTTGGCTTTCAATTGAATTCAAATCAAAATCCTGTGAAGACTGGGCCAGCGGCAGAACTCCATCATCAGCGAGTGAGGAGAGAAACTCAGCCGTGGTAGAAACCAGCTATTTCAACTTACATTTCTCCCTTCCATCCTTTTGCGACTGCCTAAGCATATGATCAGCTGAGAATTTAAATAGGTGATCCCTAGAATCCCTGTTTAGAACACCAAGTTCCATCTATGTAATCTCAAAGTCTTCAGCTTCTGGTTCTTGAATTCCCTCTTTAGGCTTGAAAGTGGCTATTTCTACAGTCACCTTTCCAATAGATGGATCGGTAGATAGCCTAGCATCACTCTTCACTCTTTTTGTTTTGGGGGTCCGGGTAGCATATTTAGTAACAATCTCCTTCACAGGAAGTGAAATGGGTTTGTAACTCTTCCTCTTATTCACCGATTCAGTTAGCCAAGGAGGGACTGAACTGGTGACTATCCGATTAGCGGTAGTTTTTACAGGAGTATTCTCAGCCTGGGGTACCTCTATGTTCATGATAGAAGTCTCTTGTTCTTTTACTTGTTGATCTGGAGAAAATGAAATATCATCTTCTTTAACCTCAACATCCAGATAGTCGAGTCCTAAAGCTGCCATTTGAGAATACTTCTCTGATCTTGTTCTCGATCTCGATCTCGGTGTAGTCGGGTGCCTGCTAGAAACTACCTTTTTCTAGGGAGATGTAATTTTACCTCCATTTGGAGCCACAAGAGATACATTATACGGGGCATGTTTCACATTTATTAAGGCTGGTCTTGCACTATGCTTTTCAAGAGGGGGGGTTCTCAGCTCCTTCCTTCTTCTCCAGTAACCAGCTTTCTGTGACCTCAAAAATGGTTTAGGCCCTCAGCTTTATATCATCTTCTTCTCTCTTTTTCCAATCTATGTTCGGGGGAACTCTTGCATCCACATTATCAGCCCCTGAATTTGTGGTTCCAGAACTATCCTCCTCCACATCCTTAATATCAAAATTCAACTGCAACATTTTGATCTGTGAAATTACAAGTCTGGAATGATCTCGTCTCTAGATTGCCTCCTCATCACCGAGATCTTCCCATAGGTCTTCCAGGTGTGAGCTGGGTGAAGGATAATTACTTAGGCTTAGAAATTGCATGGCGAAGCCCTTATTGTCAAAACCTCTTCTTAACTTATAAAATTGCAAGTGAAAGTTCAACAAGTTGCTTCCTATCACCAAAGCGTTCGTCATATTGTTACAGGCTAAATTACCAATTTTAATTGGGAACATAGAAGGCCATTTTTCTTCTAGCAGAGCATTTTTAATAACCACAAACAATTGCCTGCAAACTTCTGCCAAAATAAAACAATTGAAAGCAAACCTTGGGAGTCTGAGAGGTTCATCATCAAAGCCTCTGACCCGAATATAGGTGAAGCATGGGAACTGAATATACAGGCTTCCGTAGGTTTGAACCAGTTTCTGGGCCTCCAATGAAACTCTTTGGTTTGGGACTCCTGTCAATTGTTGACATAATTTACCCAGGAAAATGTCATGAACCTTCCTATAATTTTCCAGAATTTTATCTTTCCTTAATAATGTACAGTACTCATAAATTAAAAGATCTTCATTACAAGGAACGTGTTGAATGACAGACAAATCTTGTGTGCATGCTAGGAAATATATCAAATAGGAGGACATAAAGAATTTCTTCTTAATGGCCTGAGCGTGTTTAAGTTGGTGCCTCAGGGAACTAGCAATGATTTTCGCCCAATCAATATGTTGACCCCCTTCCAAGACTATTTCTATAAAATGAAACATCAAATCCTCATAGAGAAGAACTTGTTCTGAACCTTTAATCCGGTGAAGCAACACTATCACATCGTGAATAAGGGGTTTCATATGATCCTTAGTGAGCACTTTAGGTAATTGAGAGCCACCTCTGTAATTGGTTTGAGTTCACTTCCTAGCCACATGACTCTGGTTTTTATCTTCATTTTCTCTGTACTGAGCTAGAGATTGGGTGGGTGTAAACCTAACAAGAGATTCTTCTGGGATTTTGAAAACAGCCATAATAGTCTCCCTATTGACTGACACAAGGGTTTGGCCTTCTACATTCAAAATGCACTTAGATTTAACATCATATCTATTAATACATTACTAAACTAATTCTGGGCATACAACTGATGGCGAGAACACCGCAACTTCTAATAATCTGCTTGACAGGAACTCTAGACTATGGTCTTCTGCTGCATGGTTCATGTAGTCAACTGCTATTTTTTCTACTGATATCCCTAACAAGTCTATTTCTGAGATAATAGGAGCTCAGCACTGCATATTTCTAACATTCTCGAAGAAATGTAAACTGGACCTCATCCCTTCTTCAGGAATAAAAAAACACAGACGACCCCCCCTCTTGAATCAATATATCAAACAACAATAGGAAATGAGAAAAGGCTTTAGGAGCTACCTGTTTCACACCAACTCTGAACAAACTCTTCTCCATAGCCGAGACTCCACAGAAAAATAGTAGGAAAGAAAGACTTACAGAGCTATTTATATTTTCAAATTAATGCCCAGAAAGATCGACTTTAATGAGTATAAGTTGGGGACATTAATTTCAATGATGCGAGCTGTAATGACTCAGCAATAGGACGTCCTTGAAATCTGCCATCTTTAATGTCATTATTAACCATTCCCCAACTGATATCTTACTCTCATGCTAACGATCTCATCAAATGTCATCCAACACTTTATTCAAAGTTCGCTCCGTGGCTCCCGTCAAATCAAAAACTACCCTTCTTAAAATATTAACCATTAACATGCCGCCAGCTTATGTCATGGGTCCCATCAACTATCCTTTCACTAATGACTATGCCCACAATCTATCTTTGAACCTCTTTGAACTACTTTGAACCGGGGTTCAAAGAGGTTCAAAGTGATTCACCTCCACCAGGTGATATAGGCCAGGGCCCACCTGCAGAAAATAGTCGTTAGAAGAGAAAATATTCATTGAACTGCTTCAAACTACTTTAAACTAGATTTCAAAGAGGTTCAAAGTGGTTTTGGTGAAGTATAGGCCTTGGAAAGGATCCATCCAAGGAAGGCCGAATTTGAACTTGACAAATTTGAAGGGCATACGCGCTTGAAGGGTTGCCGCAAGGAAAGACTCTCAAGGGAATGTGTTAAAGAGCTTCAAATTAATGAACTAACAAGGGTCTTTGACACTTCAAAAATGGCGACTCTAACTGACCCTAACATCGGCTCTAACTGAGGACTGCATATTTCTCAATGTGTAGAGAACTCTAGATAACTGGTTTCGCAGAGAAAGCCAACAAAAGGGAAGGAATAACAGACAACTACAACACACCAAAAAGGAAATCAGGGGAAAAACTACCTAATATGTACATGGATACTAATTGAGGTACATCATTAGAGCTTGCATAACTTAAGGTCCTTCCTATTTTAGGTAAAAGGCAGATTCACACCATCTGGGTAAGACAACCAGAAAGCATTTGAACCAAGGGATTTAGAAATAATGAATGGGCCCTTCCATAAGGACTCAAATTTCCCATGAGAACCTTTAGGAGCTCGTCTCTTTTCCCATAGAAGCACTTCATCTCCCTCCATAAAGTTATGAGGCCGTGCTTTCATATCAAAAATCTGCTTCACTTTCAACTGGTGTTTTGTAATATGATCCACAAGATCTTCTTTCTCGTCTTCCAGCTTAGCCAAATGCATTTACACATTTTTCCAAGGGATCTTTAAAATACTCATCTTCAATTATATCTTAGATCTTAGCCAAGGAGAGTTCCAAAGGCAGTGATACATGTGCCCCTATTCCATACACCAATTCGAACGGAGCCATCCCAATTGCTCGTTTCAAAGTAGTTCGATCTGCCCATAAAGCTTCGTATAGTTTCTTATGCCATTTGCAGGGACTATCATCCATCAATTTTTTCATTATTGCCACCAGGTTCTTATTACTGGATTCCACTTGACCATTCCCTTGCAGAAAATAATCAGAAGAATGAGCTAAAGATATGCCATGCTCGTAGCAGAAGACTGAAATATCCTCAGAGGAAAAATATGTAGCATTGTCTGCTACTATCTTAACCGGTACCCTGAACCTGACAAAAATATAATTTAAAAGGAACTCAAACACCACTTAAGAGTTCGCTTTCTTAGTGGGAATTGCTTCCACCCACTTTGTAAAATAATCAGTGGCCGTGAGAATGTAGACATGCCCAGTGCTAGATGGTGGGTTCAAAGGCCCCATGAAATCTATTCCCCATTGCTTGAATGGTTCTTCAACAATTATAGGTTTAAGAGGCAGGGCAGCGAGATGAGGTCTCCCAGTGAAAAGTTGACATTTTTCACAATTACGAACATATTGGTATGCATCCTTGAACATGTCAGGCCAGTAAAAGTGATTCCAAAGAATTTTAAACGTTGTTACTGTTGAAGAGTAGAGACCCCCGCAGGCTTCATCATGAAACACCTTCAACAATTCTTTTTGCTGCTCAACGTCCATGCATCTGAGAAAGATTTCGTCTATGCTCCTCTTGTATAGTATTCCCTGAGATATTACATATCGACTAGCTTTCAATTTCAGGTTACGCCTCTCTTTTGGGTTTAGGTGATTAGGACATTCACCATAAATAATAAAATAGGCCATGTCAGAGAACCAGGGGTCGGTTAAACTGACTAGCAACGACATGGGTACTTCATCAATTTTTTCAGACGGCTCACAATTCTCTACTATCAATTTACATAAACCTTTTCCCCTTACCAAATTGGTTGGTTTGATTACCAGGTCATACTCTTGGATTTTTGCTATCTAAACTGCTCTATTGTTCATACCAATCTCCTTTTGAGTCAAGATACTTTTCACTGCTATATCAGGTACAAAAATTGTACAATGAGAATTAAGTATGTAGTATCTGAATTGTTTCACTACTTTTACCACAGAAAATGCATGTTTTTCCATCTGGGAATACTTAAGCTCATGTCTTTTCAGTGGCGTGCTCATATAGGCTATGGGTGCTTCCTGTCCTTTCTCATCCTTTTGTGTTAGTATACCCGACAGAGTATGTTCGCAGGCGTAACAATAAATGATAAAGTCCTTTTTGAAATTGGGACTCTTTAATACAGGAGCCTGTGATACTGCATTTTTAATATCTCTGAAAGCTTGACACCCATTCTCGCTCCACTTGAAAGGAACTTTCTCACTCATCATATCAATCATATTCTTAGTAATTTCTGAAAATTCAGGAACAAATGCTCGCAAAAAGTTTACCTGACCAAAGAAGGACTTCAATCCACTCCTGTTTGATGGCAGGTTGAGCTGTTGAATCACCTTCACCCACTTGGGGTCAATCTGGATCCCATCTTTTGAAATGATATGACCAAGTAATTTACCTTCCTCCATGAAGAATGTTGATTTCTTGGGATTCAAAGAAATGTCATGACTTCTACATCTCAGGAGCACTGTCTCAAGATCTTTTAAGTGTTGACTTCTCTCCTTCGAAAAGACAGTAAGGTCATCCAAGTATAACACTATAATTTTGTTCCAGAGATCCTCAAAGGATGAATTCATTGCTCTCTGGAAAGTTGCACCTGCATTGATTAGCCCAAAGGGCATATGATTATATGCATAAGTTCCCTAGGGGTGATGAAAGTCATTTTGCGTTGATAATTTTTTGCCACACTGATTTGATTGTATCTGGAATAGCCATCTAGCATAGACATAACTTCAGATCCAGAAATAGCTTGAAGCACATGTTCCATCACACGTAAGGCATAGTTATCCTTTAAACTTGCTTGGTTCAGGTTACGAAAATCCACACAGATCCTAATTTCGCCATTCTTCTTTCTTACAGGGACTTTATTGGTGATCCATGTTGAATGGTGGATAGGATAGATGATCCTTTCCTGTAGCATTTTTTTAACCTCCTTTAAAATAGCTTCGGATACTTTCAGATTATAGTTCCTTAATTTTTGGCGAAATGGGGTTACACCAGGCTTTAAAGGGATTTGGTGTTCAAATTGACCTTCTATGAAATTCTTCAAGTCTTCATATCCCCAAGCGAAGACATCTTTGTATTTCATAAGTAACCTTTTCAAGTTTTCTTTTTTAGACAAGGTACAAGTCAGCCCAATAGAAATCCATTTTGGATTATCTTTCTCTCCTATATCAATCTTGTCGTACTCTTTAGAATTATGCACATGAGATACCTTTTCTTTAACGGTACTATCATCTTTCCTTCTGAAAAAATGTTCAAGAGACACGAGGCCTTTAGGTATCTTATTTCCTTTCAACTGGATCACTCCATCACTATCTGTAGCATCTTGGTAGACTTCTTTGCACTCGCTATAAGATCCTTCAAAATATACATCAGAAAAACCTGCGACACATTCTAGGAAATCTCTAAGCTGGGAATCACTATCAAAGACTTGCCAATACTTTATATTGTCAGGTATTCTAGGCTTTTAAATCATTTCAATTTGATATTTTTGAGTCTTAAAATTAGGGTGAGGCAATAAAAGTGAAGCTGATATCGCCAAAGCATCTGCTCTGGTATTCTGATTCCTTGGTATAAATTCTATGGAGAAGGTGTCAAAGGATTCCAACTCGTCCCATAAAAAATTTCTATAGTGTCTCAACTTCTCATTCTTGACAGAGAATTGTCCTCTCACCTGTTTAATGATTAGCTCAGCATCGCCTTTCGCAACCAACCTTTTGACTCCCCTCAGTTTTTCTTCTTCCAATCCCAACAGCAAGGCTTCGTATTCTGCAGTATTATTAGTATTTTTGAAATGTAATTTGAAATCAAGAGGAATATATTCTCTATCAGGAGGGAAAAGAACTACCCCCGTGCCTGAACCTGAATTGGAACAGCTACCGTCAAACTCCATCTTCCATATATCCTCTTCTTTCTAAGAAGAAGTTTCACCATCCCTTTCTTGATCAGTCAGAATAACATAGTTGCCGAAATGAAACTCCGCGTACAAAATTTAAGCTTTTGGATTATCTGAAGGCATCACAGTATACTTATTTTTTGGTTCAAGTTCAAGTTTCACTTTCTTTTTACCAATGGTATCAGGGCCTCTGACCAGTCCATCTTAATTTCCCCTCCTAAATCTTTGCAAAAAGTTCTACTGAGCAGCATACCGTAGCTCACTGGGATATCTGCTACCAAAATAGTCAACTTCAGACGCTTTTCAGGGTATGTAACAAGAACAGCTTGGGTGTCTTTGACCTGACCCCTTAGTGGAACTTCCTTCCCATCCATAGAATAGCAATGATCATAGGTTTTAGTCAAGGTGAGACCTAGGGCTTTTGCGACCATAGTGGGCATGACGTTATCTGATGCACTAGAATCAATAATGCAATTACTAAGTTTTTGGCCATTTTAAAGCAAGGAGATGTAGAATGGATTGGGTTTCTTTTCTTCCATCTCACTTTCAACTGTATTAATAGAGGGACAATCTTCTGGTGTTTGAGGAGTGTCTTGAGGTTTAAAGACGAGTGGTTCTTCAACTATGGTGGTCTCACCTATGAGAGGCTTGTCTAATTGGGGACTTGAACCTGACTCTCCTTTAACATGTTTTACCAGCCTGTCTAACTCTTTGGGGTTCATTTTGAGGTATTCTACAGGAGAAATAGAGATTTTGGTGCTTTTACAGAATTTGACAAAGTCAAAGGGAAAAGAAGGGGTTGGATTACCTTTCGACGAGATCTTTACTTCAAGAACTTTTGGATTTGTAGAAGTATCTCCATTTTCAGTTTCCTTACGTTTAGTATCGGCAGCAGCAGTTGAACCGGGGATAAAATTTTGTGTTCTCTGATTTCTTGTTAGAATTACACAAGTAGGATCTTGTAAGGTTGCTAAAACACTTCCACCTCTGACAGAACCCAACTCATACTCCAGATAAAAGGAACTAGATGAACCAACATCGGGTGAGTCTTTCTCTTCTCGCAACTCTTCTATGCCAATGGCGTCTTTTGTAGCATTAATTTGAAGACACCTTAACCAATCAGGAAAAGATTCTCCATCATGATCTGTAGTTAGATGAAAGGAACACATTGTTTCTTTTGGTGCAAGTTCAATCTGTAATCTAGGTTGTGAAGCTATCAAAAGAGGAGTTTTTCCCGAAGGTTGATTATATTGTCTTCAGCTGACATCTTGATAAGGAGATGGGTATGGAGAGCTCACCTTATTCTGCTGCCTTTTGAGCATAGCCATATCGTTCATTAACCTCTGCACTAGAGGGTCTATCATTGTAGAGGAAGAGGTACTCCCTGAAGCCTAAACTTCCCGCTTCCATTTTCCTGCTGTTATGAAAGTATCTTATAGCTGGATAGCTTGTGTCTGGGCAGCGGCCAAGTTAGCCACTCCATCTTTTAACAAGTGAAATCTTATGTCAGGTGGGATAGCATTTAAGAAGAAAATTTTCTTATTTTCATCACTTGGCACAAAATTTGCTGGTATTCTTTGTAAGATTCTATTAAACTTAGCCACAAAATCCCGCATGGACTCATGCATCTCTTTCTTCATTTGACTAATCTGGAGCAATAGTGACATCTCGTTATCGAGAGTTTTGAATCTTTCTTCAAAGGCAACTTTCATGTCATTCCAATCGGTAATTGAGCCGTTGGGTAAATGACTGAACCAGTCAGGAGCAATGTCAACCAGGGTTCTAACAAAGAGTCTAACCACTATTTCTTGAGTAGGAACACTTAAAATGCCACAAGCGGTATGAAAGGCACTGAGGTGATCGTCAGTGGTTACTTTTCCGTCTCTGCTGAACCTGGGCAAAACCTGATTAGCACCTTTAGGTAAATCTCTAGGAGGATTAGCTCCTAAGTTCAGTGGGCCAATATTTTCACCCCAGGGTTGATTGGAAGCCATGTTAGTTAGGCAACTAAAAATTCAAATGTTGGATATTGAGAACAGTAGGTACCACAATGCTGGGTGTTATAATAGCTTGAAAAAGGGGCGGAACAACTGGGCTAGATGGAGGCGAGGATGGTCTGCTAAAAGTTTAGGTTTTCTTCTTCTTGAAACTAAAATCAAATTTGAAACTAAGGTTCCTCAGGGCTTCAAAATCTTCGTCAACCAATCCCCTACTCCTATCACCTCTGGTGTATCTCTTTTCTGCCAGTTTAAGTATTCAAAACAGGCCTCAATTTCTCGCTGGGACTTGTGCAAGCCTGTCTATTATGACTGCTTCATGAGCAACTGGTATACCTCTTAGTCACTCAACTATTTCTTCTTCCCTCTCAAGAATTTCTTGGACTTGATGAAACTGTTGGTTACTGCATCTAAATCTCCACGCTGCTTCAGCAAGGCTTGAGATTATGTCTTCTTGCATGTCTCCAAATCCTAGGTCGGGTTGAAGCATAGGAAACATGTCATTATGAGGCAAATCCATCTTGTAGCATTGTAATAAATGGAGAATCTAATATTTTATATTGGAATCTCCCCAATAGAGTCGCCAGAAATCTGTTGGCGAACAAATTTGTCTTCCTCTTTTTAAATGAAAATGGATAAAGACTCTATGTTTTTGAAGACAAACGATTCATCAAAAGTTGGGTAAGCATGAGAAATTGCTTCCCTCTAAATTTCTAAGGTTCAGCTTCCTTGTAAAATATTTAATGAATTATCAACATAAAAGTAAATTCATGCACCTTTAACTAGAAAGTGTAGAAGGACCACTCAAATACTCTTGGGTATTGAGGTAATTTACAGAATCAACAAATGATTGAAATAACTCTGAAGTAAACTGAGATCTTCTAATTACTTCTAAAACAAACAACCTATGAAATAAATTAAGAAAGACAAGCTATAAAGAAACTGGAAGTGACTGAATATAAACAACATATGCACAGATTTAACTGTATTGATTCTCAAAGAAATCAAAACATTCCAGATTTTGATCCAAATATCTAAACCATACAATGCATCTATATATTCATATATTAATCGGATCAAAGTCTAATAAAAAATCAGTCACCAGCTGTTTCAGAAATTCCAGAAAAAGCCTATACTAACTATCTATTTCCAAAAAGAAGCTATCTATTTTCTACCTTAATTTTCTAACCCTTTTTCAGTTCAAAGTTCCCCTATTAATAGTTTCATGTTTGAGAGAGCCTCCAAAAAAACTCAGCTTCTCGGACACTAAAAACAACCATTTAAAACCAGTTACATAACTTAAAACAGAGTTTCAAAACACGTGCCATTTAAAGCGTAAAGCAAGGGAAATGTTGTCCCAAAAAATAATTGGCTCCCTTCGGGTCCTTCTGATGTGGTGGTTTGTACAAGCTTCTAGGATCAGAACACATTCATTAACTCCTGGGTGGGCTGGGAATGTAGGTTCTTCAGGCCTGTCAGCTTTGCCCGAGTCACATTCTTTTCCCGTCTTAACTCCCTGATTCTCTCCGTCTACTTTGGAAACTAACCTCTATTCAGTAGCAACATAGACTCCACGTTTTCAATTCTGGTGAAATCCTGAACTGTATGCATTTCATTTTCTTTGAGAGCATTCATGGTGTCTGCGAAGACTTTAACCATGGCATCTGCATCCCTGTTACCTCCGTCAATTTGCAAAATTCTCGAGGGATTCACTATCTTGATTTCTTTAAGGGCATCTGCATGCATATCCAACACCTCCTTTTCTATTGCTTTTTCTTGAAAGATCACAACTTTAAACATTGTGTTTTTCCATCCGAAGTTCTGCTTCAGGATGAACAACATACAGGGATCTACCAATTTCATCGAATTCTCAGCTAAGAACTGAGTCACACCATAGTTTTCTATTTCTTGAACCTGTATGATGATCGCTGCGCATTTTGCTTCCTCTATTTCCTAGCTTGGAAATAGGGTTTGAACCTCACCAAGTAATGTTTCTCCATCTAAGCAAGTAGGTATAAACTCACGGATGAAAGAACTCCCTTCAGTGATAACATTGTTTATCCAAGACTTCACGACCCCAATCAGAACCTTCCCCTATTGTATTTGTTTCACTAGCTTTTGGCTTTCAACTGAATTCTGATCAAAATCCTTTGAAGACTGGGCTAGTGGCAGAACTCCATCATCAGTGAGTGAGGAAAGAAACTAAGCCATGGTAGAAACCAGTTGTTTCAACTTACGTTTCTCCCTTCCATCCTTTTGTTACTACCCAAGCATATGATCAGCTGAGAATTTAAATAGGTGATCCCTAGAATCCCTATTTAGAACACCAAGTTCCATCTGCGTAATATCAAAGTCTTCAGCTTCTGGTTCTTGAATTCCCTCTTTAGGCTTGAAAGTGGCTATTTCTGCAGTCACCTTTCTAGTAGATGGATCGATAGATAGCCTAGCATCACTCTTCACTCTTTTTGTTTTGGGGGTCTGGGTAGCATATTTAGTAACAATCTCCTTCACAGGAAGTGAAATGGGTTTGTAACTCTTCCTCTTATTCACCGATTCAGTTAGCCAAGGAGGGACTGAAATGGTGACTATCCGATTGTTGGGAGTTTTTACAAGAGTATTCGCAGCCTAGGGTACCTCTGTATTCATGATATAAGTCTCTTGTTCTTTTACTTGTTGATCCAGAGAAAATGAAATATCATCTTCATTAACCTCAACATCTAGATAATGGAGTCCTAAAGCTGCCATCTGAGAACGCTTCTCTAATCTTGTTCTCGATCTCGATCTCGGTGTAATCGGGTCCCTGATGGAAACTACCTTTTTTCTGGGGAGACGTAATTTTACCTGCATTTGGAGCCACAAGAGATACATTAGACGGGACATGTTTCACATTTATTAAGGCTGGTCTTGCACTGTGCTTTTCAAGAGGGGGGTTCTCAGCTCCTTCCTTCTTCTTCTCTAGTAACCAGCTTTTTGTGACCTCAAAAATGGTTTGGGCCCTCAGCTTTATATCATCTTCTTCTCTCCTGTTCCAATCTATGTTTGGGGGAACTCTCGCATCCACATTATCAGCCCCTAAATTTGTGGTTCCGGAACTATCCTCCTCCACATCCTTAATATCAAAATTCAACTGCAACATTTTGATCTATGAAATTACAAGTCTGGAATGATCTCATCTCCAGATTGCCTCCTCATCAACGAGATCTTCCCATAGGTCTTCTAGGTGTGAGCTAGGTGAAGGATAATTACTTAGGCTTAGAACTTGCCTGGCGAAGCCCTTATTGTCAAAACCTCTTCTTAACTTATAAAATAGCAAGTGAAAGTTCAACAAGTTGCTTCCTATCACCAAAGTGTCTGTCATATTGTTACAAGCTAAATTACCAATTTTAACTGGGAACATAGAAGGCCATTTTTATTATGGCAGAGCATTTTTAATAACCACATACAATTGCGTGCAAACTTCTTCCAAAATAAAACAATCGAAAGCAAACCTTGGCAGTCTGAGAGGTTCATCATCAAAGCCTTCGACCCAAGTGTAGGTGAAGCATAGGAACTGAATATACATGCTTTCATAGGTTTGAACCAATTTTCGGGCCTCCAATGAAACTCTTTGGTTTGGGACTCCTATCAATTGTTGACATAATTTACCCAGGAAAACGTCATGAACCTTCCTATAATTTTCCATAATTTTATCTTTCATTAATAATGGATAGTACTCATAAATTAAAATATCTTCATTCCAAGGAACATGTTGAATGGAAGACAGATCCTGTGTGCACGCTAGGCAATATATCAAATAGGAGGACATAAAGAATTCCTTCTTAATGGCCTAAGCCTGTTTAAGTTGGTCCCTCAGGGAACTAGCAATGATTTTCGCCCAATAAATATGTTCACCCCCTTCAAAGACTATTTCTATAAAATGAAACATCCAATCCTCATAGAGAAGAACTTGTTCTGAACCTTTAATCCGGTGAAGCAACACTATCACATCATGAATAAGGGGTTTCATATGATCCTTAGTGAGCACTTTAGGTAACTGAGAGCCGCCTCTATAATTGGTTTGAGTCCACTTCCTAGCCACATGACTCCATTTTGTATCTTCATTCTCTCTGTACTGAGCTAGAGATTGGGTGGGTGTAAAACTAACAAGAGATTCTTCTAGGATTTCGAAAATAGCCATAATAATCTCCCTATTGACTGGCACAAGGGTTTAGCCTTCTGCGTTCAAAATGAACTTGGATTTAACATCATATCTATTAATACATTGTTGAACTAATTTTGGGCATACAACTGATGGCGGGAACGCTATGGCTTCTAATAATCCACTTGACAGGAACTCAAGAAGACTATGGACTTCCACTACATGGTTCACGTAGTCAACTGCCATTTTTTCTACTGATATCCCTAACAAGTTTGTGTCTGAGATAATAGGAGTTTGGCATCGCATATTTCTAACATTCCTGAAGAAATGTAAACTGGACCTCATCCCTTCTTCAGGAATAAAAAAACACAGACGCCCCCCCCCCCTCTTGAATCAATATATCAAACAACAACAGAAAATGAGAAAAGGCTTAAAGGAGCTACCTATTTCACGCCGACTCTGAACAAACTCTTCTCCACAGCCGAGACTCCGCAAAAAAATAGTAGGAAAGAAAGACTTACAGAGCTGTTTATATTTTCAAATTAATGCCCAAAAAGATCGACTTTAATGAGTATAATTCGGGGACATTAATTTCAATGATGCGAGCTGTAATGACTCAGCAATAGGACGTCCTTGAAATCTACCATCTTTAATGTCATTATTAACCATTCCCCAAATGATATCTTATGCTTGTGCTAACAATATCATCAAATGTCATCCAACACTTTATTCGAAGTTTGCTCCGTGGCTCCCGTCAAATCAAAATCTGCCCTTCTTAAAAACTTAACCATTAACATGCCACCAGCTTATGTCATGGGTCCCATCAACTATCCTTTCACTAATGACTCTGCCCTCAATTTGTCTTTGAACCTCTTCAAACTACTTTGAACCGGGGTTCAAAGAGGTTCGAAGTGGTTCACCTCCACTAGGTGATATAGGCCAGGGCCCACCTGTAGAAAATAGTCGTTAGAAGAGAAAATATTCATTGAACTACTTCAAACTACTTTGAACTGGAGTTCAAAGAGGTTCGATGTGGTTCTGGTGAAGTATAGGCCTTGTAAAGGATCCGTCCAAGGAAGGCCGGATTTGAACTTGACAAATTTGAAGGGCATATGCGCTTGAAGGGTTCCCGCAAGGAAAGACTCTCAAGGGAACATGTTAAAGAGCTTCAAATTAATGAACTAACAAGGGTCTTTGACACTTCAACAATGGTGACTCTAACTGACCCTAACAAAGATCAGGGTAAAAATTGCAAACCTGATAATATAGTTAACATTGTTTTTCATGAAACTTGATGATGTCAATCCATATTATAAATAGATTATATGCAATCATTCATTATACATGTGTGAATATAGAAGAGAGTATGAATGAAGCCTATGCGAACATCTATGGATCAGATTGAAAGTTTCAAGAACCAGAACAAAAGGTGAATTTGGTTAGCAAGAGCCAATAACAGAGGCTACCGAGAATCAAAGGTATTATTCAATTTACATTAGGTGATAATCTTGTTCATGTAAACTTAAATGGATCTGTATCAGCAATAGGAGATTGCATATACCAGGTTAAATTATAATTTTCTATCATTCTAACAAGTGGATCAAAGTGTAAAAATCCTTTCAAGGAAGGTGGATTTAATAGTCCAACTATAAATCTCTTAACCGCACACTCAACAGTGTTGCTAAAGCTCTTAACCAAGTAGACTTTAACAGGACTCCACAGATACTCTTAACCGGGTAGATCATCAGAATTGATCAAATTGTAAGCCTTAACCGGCCCCTTCCAATCTGCAGATAGTGAATATTTTGTGGGTGTTATCCCCACCGCAGTTTTTATTTTGTAACAGGAGTTTTCTGCGATATCACATCTTGTGTTATGTGTCAATTACTTTCATGAATGTTCACATGTCTGTTAATTTTATGAATTGATATATCTTACATCAAGATAATATAGATTAGATGGTTGGATAAACACTTGATTACACAAAGGTTAATTGATTAAAGGATACAAAATTTTTAGAGGTACTGATTCACCCCTCCCCTCTTAGTACACACTTCTCATTAATTCCAACAGTAAAACCATTAACAGTTTTTCATTGGTCTTCACAAATTATTTATCACTTACACAACTATTTTATTTTAACTAAAAATTTCCCCAACATGTTCTACAATTTATAGTTCATTTGACCCTTCATAAAAGGAAAGAATATTTTAACAATCTTCTCAAAGAACTCTTTAGAAAACTTTGGAGAAACAACCATTATTATCCTACAAACCCTCGACTAATTTATGTAAGATGGAAATACTCATTTTCGTATGCTCAAAGTAGAAGAAATCCAAACCAATGATGAAAAAAAACTATACTGTAAACCTTTATTTCAAATGTTGAATGAGGGTGAAGCGTTTTACTTGAGATTTCTTTCAAAAAAAAATATCATACCTCTTAATTTTGTGTCAAGAATTCTTCATTCTATTCCTGACTTAATTTTCACAAGAATAATTTTCTTTACCAAATTCCCAAAAATGGTGTCCATCAGACCAATGTATAGTGTGAATTAACATAACTAAACCCAGAAAAAACTGTGTGAACATCCTTCACAAAGCCTCAACAAGTCTCTCATCGCGGAGATCTACAGAATAGGATTTGCAAACAAAATGAGATACATCTCTTTCGAAAGCTTTTCAAGAAAGCTATTAACCAAAATACACATGTTTTGAATTCCACCGCATATCTTTCCCAAGTGGCATCATATACACCAAGTTAAGTGACCATGATTAGTTATTTTATCTGACTCAAATATGACCATAGATGTTTCATTAAATAGCCATGTAAGTCATGCCAAAACAGATGTCACTTTTCCATCCATAAGATTGATATCACATTTAACATTCATTTTTCCACTTTGTCAAGGACGCTATCAAAGGTCTGTGAGCTTTTCAAATATTTCAATTTTTCCATCTTTGGATAATAAATGTATTTGCATAAAGGAAAAGATTATGGCCAACAAACTCTCCCATTGTCCTTGAGGCAAAATCATTTTCTTAACTTCATACTTCACAACATATATAAATGTAAATGAATGCTTCACCATCATAGGCAAATAAGTATATTCAAAATGAATTAAATATATATACATACTTGTCTATAAGATATCATTCACATACATTGGAGTACTATGATTGTGATATATAAAGAACAACAAATGAAATGCCAAGAAAAAAAATAGCCATGAATACCAAGTATACTATTTGTTCATCCCCTAATCCAAAACATGTACCTGTAACTCCTATAACCATCACAACTGCAATACATGTGCCCACTGTTAATAAAAATTCTATTGAAATATCATAACCAAAATGTCAAAAAACAACCAACTATCAAAGATCATCAACTGATACTAAATCTCATACTGAAATCAACTGAATCTCATACTGAAAGCAACTGAACAACAAATTGAATCTCATACTGAAATCAACTGAACAAAAAATATAGTACTGAAGGAGAAAATGCTTTCTCCCCCATTTTTCATCAAGGATATACAACAAAGAACAAAAACTTTTAAGAAAATGAATGCCTATTTGTAGTAGGAACCTACGAAACATACTCCCCCAGAAGAGAAAGAATCAATGGAACAAGGATTGAGAAATAATACCCAATCATGTTCATAACCATTCAAAAGTTTCTCGTCAAAAAGCTTTGGTGAAGATATTAGCCACTTGATCTTGAGTAAGAAGATAGATTAATTAAAATACATTGTCAATAACTTTATCCCTAAGAAAGTGAAGCTTTATGGCAATATGTTGTGTTCTTGAGTGCAAGATTGGATTTTTTCTTAATAGAATAGCACTAGTGGTATCACACATAAATGAAATTGGCTATGATACCTAAATACCCAAATATGATAACTAATAGGTCATCCAAATCAGTTGTGTAGAACATGAAATAACAACAATATACCCAGATTCACATGTGGACAATGTAACATAGTCTTGTTTTTTACTATGTCAAGCAACCAGCCTATCACCAAGAAAGAATGCAGCACCACTAGTGCTTTTCTTGTCATTTGAACCTCCCCATACTGCATCGGTATAAACCAATCAAAGAAATATTATTGCTATGTGGATACAACAAACCATAATCAAGAGTGCCCACTTAAATATTATTTTTACCATATTGATACCGAGAAACCATCCACAAATATACTTAAATATGCCTAGGTGTATATTGATACCGAGAAACCATACACACAGCCTGCATTAGATCAGGTGTTGAGGCTGTTAAATAGAGAAAACTACCAATCATGGATCTATAATATGTTTGACTAACTGCTGGAGAATCGTCACTTTTAACCAACTTACAACTAGTTTCCATAGGAGTGCTGATTGGTTTACAATCAGCCATGCATAAAATTTCTTTACCATTTTTTTAGCATACTTTGTTTGGGAGAGAAATAAGCCATGTTCAAGCTGTGAAATTTGTAAACCAAGAAAGAAAGTAAGTTCACCCAAAAGAGACATTTCAAACTCAGGTTCCATAATATTGGAAAATTGTTTTGGATAATTCATCATTAGTGGATACAAAAATTATATCATCCACATAAATATCAAGTGTTGAGATATCATCATTAACAATTTTGGTGTACAAGGTTTTGTCTACACTACCCCGAGTAAATCCATTTCCAATAAGATGTTTATCAAGTGTTGAATACCAAGCTCTAGGAGCTTGTTTTAAGCCATATAACGTCTTTTTAAGGTGCTATACAAAGTTTGGTTTTTTAGAAGATTCAAAACCTTATGTTTGTTCCATATAAACTTCATCCTCAAGATAACCATTTAAAAATGTTGTTTTAACATCCATCTAATAAACTGAAAACTTTTTGTAACTAGCATATGCAAGAAAGATTCTAATTGATTCTATTCTTGCTACTGGTGCAAAACTCTCACCAAAATTAATGCCTTCCTATTGGGCATACCCTTTACACAAAAACCTTTCTTTCTTTCTCACAACCTTTCCATTTTCATCAAGTTTATTGCAAAACACCATTTTTCCACCTATGACATTTTTGTCATCAGGTCTTGGTACTAGCTCCCATGTTTTACTTTTCTCAATTTGATTAATTTCATCTTGCATAGGATTTGGCCAGCAAGGATATGTGAGTTCTTTAGCCACACTTTTAGGCTCAAATTCTGATATTAAACAGAAATGTTCTGCAATATGAGCATGTTCATCACTTTTGGATTTTCTTCTAGTTAATATTTGAGCCTGTTTATCTCCTATAACCAAAGACTTGTGATGTCTCTTGGCTATGATTCTACAAGGAATTTTCCAATTAGTATTAGTCAATTTGGGATTTGAACAATTTTCTTGTTCATACGATTAAGGTATTTCTGAATCAGCACAATCAGATTTTTTATCACCAGAAATATCTTCAATTCTTCGAAGGGAATCTTCTTCAACATCCTTTTCACTACTGTTATTCAACAAAGAACTTTCATCAAATACCACTTTTATGGATTCTATAATTTTATTTAGTCTTTTATTGTAACACTTGAAAGCTTGGCTGTGTGTAGAATATCCTAAGAAGATGCCTTCATCAAATCTTGAATTGAAACATTCTAAAGAATCATTATCCTTTTTTGATAAAACATTTACAACCAAAAATTTTAAAGTTCTTAACATTTGTAGTTTTACCATTCCACAATTCATAAGGAGTATAAGTCATTCTAACTCTGATTTGATTCATGTTTAGGATATATATAGTTGTATGAACAACTTCTTTCTAAAATTTATGAGACAATTTGGCTTCATTTAGCATAGTTCGAGTCATTTCCTTACATATTCTATTTTTCCTTTCAACAACACCATTTTGTTGTGGTGTAGGATAGTTGAATACTGCCTCTTGATACAATGTTTCTCACAGTATTCAATGAATTCCTGAGAGGTGAACTCTCCACATCGACCTGATCTTACACATTTCAACTCTAGATCAGTTTCCCTTTGAACTATTTTCTGAAATATTTTGAAGCGTTCAAATGCTTCATATTTTTGTTTCAAAAAAGTTACCCAAACCATTCTTGAGTAATCATCCAAAGACAACATACAATATTTTTCACCATTCAATAATGGTGTTTTGGTTGGACCACATAGATCAGTATGCACAAGTTCTAGTGGTCTATTTGATAGATATTCCTTTGTTTTGAAAGACGTTTTCATTTTCTTTCGTTTCACAAATGTTTGATATTTTAACGATTAGAGGAAGACCCCTAACCTTTTTATTCGTGTTGATCCTATCAAGATTATAAAAATTCAAATTTCCTAACCTCCTATGCCATAGCCAATTTTCTTCAATTTGACTCATAAGACAAGTATTGATTAATGATGATTCTTGAACTGTTGAATCAATTAGATTATAAAGACTTCCTCTTGTTCTCAAACCACTAGAAATAAATTTATTCTTTTTATTTTTGATAGAGCATCCCTTAGCATAAAAAGAAATGGAATATATGCTACCACATATCTAACGCACACTTAGTAGATTATGTTTTAGACCCGAGCTACATAGCATACATAATGCATAGGAGTGTCTTTATTAAGAGTAATTGAGCCATGAACTTTAATATCTAGGCACCTGAATTATCTCCAAATCTTACAAACCCTCCTTTAAAGTTTTCTAGGGTTTTAAAAATATTTTTTCTGCCAGTCATATGGTGAGAAAAACCACTATCCAAAACCCAAGATGAAGATTTATGAGGAAATACGGTTGTTTCCACAATAAGAGATTTTTCAACATTACTAAATATAGGTCTCCATACTTGTTTAGGTTTTAAATTTAGTTTGCAATAATTTTAAAAGTGCCCATAGTGATAACACGTAAAAAACTTGACCACTTTCTTAAGGAAAAATTCATTTCTTGCCATCTTGCACGTATATGCCTTATGAAAAAATAAATTACAATTAAAAAAGTAACCTTCGAAGAAATAATATGAAACCTATTTTCAAAATTCTCCCTTTTCAATTGTTTTAGACCTTGAATAAGATTGATCAATCTGTTCAAGTGCAATAAAATTCATTTGTTTTCTTTTTCATCTAACAAGGCCTTTTTTATCTTCAATAAGTTGTCTAGCACTATCCAATTCAGCTTGTAAACCTTGATTTTCCTTTTCACGAGTAGAAGTTAATTTCTTTAATTTCTTTATTTCTTGTAAAGAGTGAAGAAGCTATGCTTCAAGATCAATGTCTTCATCTGAATCAGATGAAGATTCTGATTGAATAGACTCTCATTTTTGAAGATTTATTATTTCAGCCATGAACAATGTTTCTCCTTCCTCTCTTGAATCATTTGACTCTCCATTTGAGTCTTCTTTTGACAAGAGACTCTTCTTTTTGAAGTTTTTAAATCTTTTGTTCTGATTCCAGGGTTTCTTTATGAAGGACTTTTTAGATTTTTCATCACTTTCATCTTGATCAGCATAGGGACACATTGCAGCAAAGTGTCCTAATTCACCACTATTAAAACATTTAGGTTTTCCTTGATATTTATTTTTTAGTTTTCTAACCAACAATGCTTCAAGAGCATCTGTTATATCTCATCACTCTCATCAATTTTTTCAACCTTGAAGGTTGTTTCTTTTAAAGAGGAACCACCATTATTGTTGATTCTCATTTCATGTGCAGTTAGAGTTCCTTGCAACTGATGTAAGGTCATTTTAGAGAATTTTATCTTCTCTTCCAAAGTAGAGATTTTTATTTCAAATTTAGGTAGTATAGTTATTACTACCTTTGAGACAATATCATGTTCCATAATTTCGTCTTCTAATCCTTTTCTCACATTTACTACTTCATCAATTGTTAAGAAGTAGGCTGCTATACTTTCATCCTCCTTCATTTTTAAATTATCAAATTGTGTTTTCAAATTTTATCAACTTTGATTCGTAAACCTTTTCATCACCTTGATAAATAGTTTCAATTTTTACCGAAATGTCATTAGGAGATTGATAATACATGACTTTGACAAACACGTCTTTTGTGAGACCACAAAAGATAGCAAATTTGGCCCTTTTATCAAGTTCATACTTGGTTTTCTGATCAGGATCAGTCGGTATAATTTTTTGGTACAGTGTATTTTGTGACAACACCTTCCCACATATAGACACCTAGAGAGTTAATGACGGCTTCTATCATGAATTTCCAAAAAACATAGTCATTTCCATCAAATAATAGGGTTCTAGTGAGAGAGGCACCTTCAACCTGTGTCATTGACACTTCCAAGTTATCCCTGGATAATCCCTATAGGCAGACCTAAGAAGGGACCCTACACTCTGATACCACTTGTTGGAAGTAATGGCTATTTTGAGAGGGAGGGGGGGTTAATCAGAAGATGTGTTATAATGACCTTTTTGAAATTTCTTTGCGTATGCACATTCAACATTAAAAACAATTGTCTACATAAACTGAAAATGAAAATGAAAGTGCAAGATATCAGAGAAAATTAGACAACTTACAAAAGAGAGACAAGATTTTTGTGTTGAGTGGGAAACCTCAAACCCTTTCGGTTTTCTCATAGGGAAAAAAACTCTGTTGGTACCTATCATCTTTATTGAGCAACAACTCTTCGTTACAATAGCAGCTCCAACTGCTAGGGCATCAACCCTTTTGATTTCCTTTTTCAATGTTTTTTTATAGATTGAATACATATACAACTGTATGCTTTTGACTACATACACCTATATACATAAACAATCCTTATGATCTTTCTTTCAATACTCGCCAGGTACGCTCCACAAACAAAACAATATGAATGAGTATCTCTTCTTTTTTCATATTTTACACACACCCAGTCGTTTATATATTGAAGTACTGAAAATCATTTACATTCACTTTTATATATGGAAGTACTGAAAATTATTTACATTCACTGTATAATAAGATAGTTTTAACAGTTCTGAAACTGCTTGTCCAAAACCCTCTCATTAGGGTCAAAATAAACAAATGAACAAACTATTTGGTATAAACACAAACTGTAAAGAACCATTCACCCTCTGCTAGGGTCATAAGAATTTGATGAAGAAAAATATCTTTCTTTTCAACCAAACATAAACTATCGATGGTGATAAGTTGATAAGCACAACTGTTTTTGATATTAGCAACAACACGAGGGTGTTGACCCAAGGTACAAGATAGCTAATAGGAAAGACTTAACAACATATTAAATCATAACCTTCAGCAGAAGTAAAAGTAGGTAAACTATCTACCTCTATCAAAAACCACAACAAAAAAGCTGAGCCAACAATGGTAAGTGTCCCAGAAATTAATAGTATCAGAGTTGTGCATCAAAAAAGAAATACGAAGCCACGCAGGGCTATTTAAAAAAGTCTTAAACTTAAAATAGAAAGTCTTAAACTTAAAACAGATACCATTGGTCCAAAAATAGGGCTTGGGGTCCATAGTGTGGTGGCCCCCCATCATGTAATTCATCTTTAGCTAGATCCCTTCCCGTCCCATAAGCGCTTTGACAGCAGCAGGTCTGCCCACTCTTCATTAAGGAACTTGAAGAGTTCTTTGTTTCCATCCACTGATTCCTTCCCAGCCAAGGCTTGTTCATTCAGTAGGAATAGAGTAGGGGAGGAGGCGTGCATTACTTTCAGAGTGAATTTACTAACATCCGCCAGCCTCCTGTTGGTGTTAGCCAAGTCCCCGTTCAATTTGGCCACCGAGTTCTCCAGATTAACCATCTGGAATTTAATTTTTCCCACCAGACCAGAGCCCGCAGAAGACTTAGGGTCCTCAGTTCTGTTATCAAGGCTAGAGATGTCTTTACCCACATCGGCCTCCATGTCCTATTTTTCAACTTTTCCCTCTTCCCTGTCAGAATTAGTCTGATTGTCCTCCCTGCTAGGTGACTCAACCGAAACATCCTCTTTGTCAAAGATCTCCTTCATTTCCCGTTTCCCTTTTTTCTTTGGCAAGCCGAGAAGACCGGCGGGTACTGGTGGGCAGAGGGTCAACATTAAGGCGACAATCCAGGTTAATGTAGATTTTTTTCCCTTTTTTTGCAGGCTGAGTAGAGTCCTCCAAGGTGAGGTCATACTTTCTGCTCGTACATGGAGTAGGGGTCGGGCAGATACCAGAGGAATTAGGGCTAACCGCGGGGGTAGAACCACCAATGGAGTCTGAAGGCGAGGGAATGCCTTGGTTTAGAGAGACAGACGGGGACAGAGTTTGTTGGGCCAGCTGGGTAATTTCCATGGTAGGTGGCGGGCAGAGAGCACGGTGGAAGTGGTAAATCCTAAAGATAAGCCCTTGGTGAAGGAAGATGGGTTTTTTGCCCAAAGAGATGGCTTCATTGATGGCCATAACCATATTCTCAAGCAAATGCAGAAGGTAAAAAGGCATTGAAATTAACATTTTATGTCTAAGATGATTGAGAAAGGGAAGGTGATAGTTATAGAAAGTACCAAACCTGCCCTCCAAGGTGAAGTATTTCATCACAACCTTACACATCTTCGGCCAGAATTCTAGAAGATCCACCGTGCTATAGCCCCCATTCTTCGAAATAGGTATGTCGTCATTTGCAAAGAACTAATTGAACTCCGTTCTGGCTTGGGTTTTAGTGGTTTTCTTCCACTTTCTGCTCATGGTTGCCATGCCCGTGGCCTTACCAATCACCTCTTCGTTGATTTCAAAGGTGATGTCATTAATAGTCACGCTTCTTTCGCACCAGCTTTTGACAAACTAGCGAGAAATCATCTCATCATGCCCAGTTAAACATTTCATGAAGGGCAGAATCCCTCCTTCCTTGCAAAAATACATGACCATGGGGTCGGAGGTGAAATCTTCCTCAATTCTGTTGGGTTCAATCCTATATCGGTCCCCTCCCATTTTCTCAATGTAGTTCTGAGCAGTATTCTCCCTAAAGTTCCAAACCCAGAGAGAAGTGGAACCCTTTTTAGCAGAAGGCCATAAAAAACCAGAGCAAGCTAAAAATCTAAGCTGTTGCGTAAAGTGGAAAAAATGGGTTACAAAACCGCCTTTATGCATCTGTCTTTTCGCGTACAAAACTTGCTAAAATAATTGTTATTAGGCACTAAAATCTTCGGTAAGGCCGCCACTGGGGTTAGCATGTGTGAGCAGCATTGTAAACCATTATTACAATCAAAACAATCTTCGCCATATCCTTTGATAATCCCTCTAAATCTTTCAAGGCATAAAAAGACATTATGACACTTTATGGCTGTGACGCAAGCAATTCGCCTCCTTCGCCAATAAGAGATCCAACTATCCTCGGCCACGTGGTCTTTCCAAATGCAGAAACCGGGCAAGCCCAAATGGATATTGTTTTGGGGTCCACCATTTAGCGCCCAATTCTGATTTTAAGTTTTAAACATCACGGGAGTTGTTGTTACTTCTGCTCATTTCCCGGCCTAGCAGGTCCTGGGTGATTTTTGGTAGCTACTTGGCCATGCGCCAACAGTGTAAGCCATCCGTTTGCAGTCCCACAACCGCCATGGAATCAGCGACAGAGTTCCCTTCCCTGTAAGTGTGCTTTATGGTAAACTGAGAAAAGTGAAGCATTAGCCCCCTGATATCCAACAAAATAGGGTCAACCCTCCATCCATCCAAGGAGCACCCCCTAGTAGCCTCAATAATGACTTTGGAGTCCCCCTCAATTTCAATTCTGGTGCACCCACAATTGAGGGAAAAATTTAATCCCCATAGGAGTGCCATGGCCTTAGCCTGATTAACCGAGTGGTCAATAAGGGGGCCAGCATAAGCAGCAACCAAACTCCCCCATTGATCTCTTATAATTCCCCCTCCTGCTTGTTTTCCACCCCGGTTCGCCCATCAAAATTGAGTTTGTACCAATTTGCATGGGGAGGGGCCCAAACAGTAGCTTTTCTGGCTCTAAGTTTAGAGTTGTCAATTTTATCGGTGGGGGGTGAAGAAGGACTTTTCCAGCTCCTAGCCAACAGGTTATCTTGAATGAGTTTCAAACCAGCATAGAAGACCTCCATATGATTGAGTTCAGTCTCTCTGAAGATCCTATTATTGCGTTCTTTCCAGATGACCCAGCAAAAAATAGGGGGGATTTGGTTCTAAAGGAGTTTGATCAGCGGGTGCTGGGACAACAATTGCCACTTAAGGAGAGTGTCCTAGATGTTGCGGTTAGTCACCCACTGGAGGTTGAGTCTTGAGAGGATCTCCTGCCAAACCCCATCAGAAAATTTGCAGTGGATCATGATATGATTGGGGCTTTCCACATCAATCTTGCAAAGGCTGCACCTATTGGCAATGCTAAACCCACGTTTAGCAAGGTTGTCAAGTGTGCGGATTTTTCTATGGAGAGTAGTCCACCAAACAAATTTCACTTTGGGTATTAATTGGGGCTGCCAAACCTTCCTCCAAAGAGAAACATCAGCTCCTTCATTGATAAGCAGACCATAAGCTGATTTGACAGAGAATCCGCCATGTTGGGTTTGTCTCCATAGCAATCTATCTGGTCTGTCAATCAACGGGATGCAGATCAACAACAGAATTTCCTTGAGTTTAGCAGCAGGGATGGTCAGGTCCGGTCTGAAATGGATATGTGGGAGGAGATCAATCCACTTGCCATTGGAGATGAAGTTTGAGACCTGGGAACCAACAGCAAGGGACAAGACATTTTTTAGCTGAGACAAACTGGAGTTCCCTAGACTAGAATCAGGCAGCCAGGGGTCATCCCAGAATCTGATATTATGTCCATTACCCAGCGACCAGATGGCTCCTTTTTCTTTAATACTTCTTCATTTGAGGATGTTGTTCCAGATTTTAGAGCCCCTCGGGTGACTAGTCACCATAAAGAGCTTACAGAAGTGGCCCCCATCCAGATACTTAGCTTCCATGATTCTGCACCAGCCAGCATCTCCCTATATCATAGTCCAAGCAACCTTAGAAAGCAAGGCCCGATTGAGGTTGCAGATTTTCCTTAACCTCAGCCCCCCTAAGGTTTTGGGAAGACAAATAGTATCCCAGGAGACCAGTGGCAGGCGTTTCTTCTCTTCCGATCCCGACCAGAGGAAGGTGCGTTGGATCTTTTCCAACTTGTCACCCATGAAGCCAGAGATTTTAAAAATAGACTAGAATTCCCTGGAGAGAAGAAGCAAGGAATTGAGGCTTACCAACATTGCTGAGGATTTTACCTTTCCAGACCGCCAGTTTCTTTTGGGTTCTTTCAAGGATAAAATTCCAGAAATCATTCTTGACCTCTTTGACCGTCAGTGGGAGCCCAAGATAGGTGGCTGGAAGTTTGTCAGCCTGGCAACCCAAAATCTTCGGAATCTTGTTCTGGACCACTCCCTCAGTGTTGAAGAAAAACATCCGGCTTTTGTGATAATTGATGTGTTTACCCGAGGTTGTCGCATAGTTGTCCAATAGCTGTTTCCACTTAGCAGCTTCTCTAACCGAGGAGGCTCCGAAGAAGAAAGTGTCATCGACAAACTGCTACATGATAGTAGGTTGTAGAGTGGTGGCCGACTTTATCCCCTCAATTTCTCTGGTGCGAGCCATCTCCATCATATTTTGGTCAAGAACTTCAGAAAGGAGGATGAAGAGGTAGGGGGACAGGGGGTCCCCTTGGTGGAGCCCTTTACCAAGGTAAAATTTAGTTCCAAGTCTACCATTGAATAGCACTGAGAACCTCACAATCTCCAAACAACACTTAATAAGGTCTATGATTTATTTTGAGAAGCCAAAAGAAGCCAAGACTTTGTAGAGGAAATTCCAGTGGACTTTGTCGTAAGCTTTAGAGACATCCAGCTTGAGAGCCATCCCAGCAGCTCTGCTATGGTCAATGGAGTGGATGATTTCATGGGTGGTAATGGCAGCATCCATAATTTGTCTGCCTGGGACAAGACCCATCTGATTGGGGCTAATGATTTTGTCGAGCAGGGGTTTGATTCTGTTAACTAGGATTTTGGAAAAGATCTTATACAAAGTGTTGCACAGACTTATGGGTCTGAAATCCCCCATGACATTTGGCTCTGCGCACTTGGGGACAAAACAATAAAGATGTCATTGAGTTGCTTAAGAAGTTTTTTGCATCTGACAAAATCTCGAGCAGCATGGATGACATCATAACTAACAATATCCCAGTACTCTTGGAAGAAATCCAGGGGGAAACCATTTGGGCCAGGGGCTTTGTAGGCTCCCATTGAGAAGACCGCCTTCTAAACCTCCTCATCCGAGACCCTAGATAAGAGCATAACATTATCCTCCACCGTGATGTCCTTAGGTAGCTGAGCTATGAGATTATCCTGTAGAGAAACTGGGAGCCCAGTGGCCGAATTGGTGAAGGTACTAGAGAAGTGATCAGTCGCCAGCCCTCCAAGTTGAGTAGGGTCTGAGATCACCGCTTCCCCGGGATCATGGAGTTTAGTGATGGAGTTTCTTTTTTTATGCTTGCAAGCCGATTGACGGAAGAAGGCCGTGTTGTGATCCCCCTCCTTCAGCCACTGGACCCTGGATCTTTGCTTCTAGAAGACTTCCTCATTAGCCAAAGTATCTTTCCAGCATTTTCTGGTATTTTCTTCCTCCAAGTGCTGTTATAAACAGAATAACAACATTATAACTCCATAAAGAAAATAGACATCATGCATTAATCAACACATAAAACCATTAACAGTTTGTAGCTGGTCTTCACAGCTTCTTTATCACTTACACAATTGTTTTCTTTTAATTGAAAGATTTCCACAATATATTCAACATTTTATAATTCATTTCAACCTTGATAAAAAGAAAGAATACTGTAACAATCTTCTCAAAGAACTCTTTAGCAAACGTTAGAGAAACAGTCATTATTATCCTACAAACCCTCGACCAATTTATGCAAGATAGAAATACCCATTTTCATATGCTCAAAGTAGAAGAAAGCCGAACCAATGATGAATAAAAAAACTAAGCTGTGAACCTTTACTTGAAATGCTAAAAGAGGGTAAAGCGTTTTACCTGAGATTTCTTTAAAAAAACATGATACCTATTTATTCTCTGTTAAGAATCTTTCATTCTGTTCCTGCCTTAATTTCTACAAGAATAAGTCACTTTACTAAACTTCTCAAAAATGGTGTCCATCAAACCAATGTATACTGCAAATCAACATAACTAAAACCCCAAATATAAAAACTGCGTGAACATCTTTCACAAAGTCTCGACAAGTCTCTCATGGCGGCAATCAACATGATAGGATTTGCAAACAAAATAATATACATCTCTTTCGAAAGCTTTTCAAGAAAGATTTTAACCAAAATACAAATGTTTTGAAGTCCGCCACATATCTTTAGCAAGTGGCATCACATACAAGAAGTTAAGTGACCATGAGTAGTTAGTTTATCTAACTCAAATATGACCGTAGAGTTTGCATTAAATAACCATGTAAGTCATCTGAAACCGATGTCGCTTGGCCATCGATAATAATGATATCACATTTAACATTCATTTTCCTACTTTATCAACAACGCTGTCAAAGACCTGTTGCCTTTTCAGATATTTCAAATTCTCCATCTTAGCATAACTAGCACTTGCACCCAAAGGAGGTGCAAGGGGTAGGCCGATAGGAAAAAAAAAGTGCAAGTTTATATAAGATGGTTGTATATTTTTTGTGTTTAAAATTGTGCCTAACATCCTGAAGTTTTAGTTTACTGCAGACATTATGAGGTCTTGAAAGGATTGAAATCACGTAGGCCGTCGATTCTCAGGCTCATAAACCATAGTCACAAATGAATACAAATGAAGGATGAAAGTTGATTAAGTCAATCATTCAAATGCAAGTGGGAAAAGAGAGTCATTTTGATTGCATGCTACAACCGGTTGCCTTCTTTTAGGTTGCCACTAATTTGGTGGTTGTATCATCGACTATCCTCATGCTATGCAAGATCAAAGCCATCCATTTGATGTGAGATTCATTTTCCAGCTATAGATTCGAAAGGAGTTTCAAGTATATTAAAATAAGGATGCCTTCTAAGAGGATTCATTCAATATTCTACACATAAAACCGTAATTGGAAACCCTATTTTGAGCACTTGTGGTTGAATACCCAGATACAACATAATCCAGAACCTTAAGACATAACAGTTTTTATTCTGTGGTTAGGCATGATTTCTTCAATCAAGCTAAATTATATTTAATATGTTCTTGCAACTACATACATGGTAAGGATGGTGTTATGTACTATTTACCTACTCAGAATAATAAACATGGATATTATGTGTTGTTTAAAGTATAATTCTAATATAACGTGTTTCAACTTCTAGTTATACACAATGTAAACCAAATAAAAGAGCTAATTGACTATTCAAATCATTATGACTTTTAGCATACAAATCCCCATGAGAAAGAAAACAAAGTCATAATTTACTTCTGCAATTCTAGTTTATGTGAACTCTTAATGTTACTTTTGCATTTATATGTGGTTTTGCAACATTTGAGACATCTTTCTAGTTGATTTTTCTTAAACATTGCTTTAGCGATGTGGAAGGTTGTGTTGAGCCAATCAGTGCATAGCTTGGTTTGGAGGATTTATGAAACTCGAAGCATGATCCTTATCTTTCTCTTATTTCATTTTCCTTAGTGTTAATTTAGAAGTGGAAGATTGCTGATTTTATAGAATAATCATCAGAATTAGACAAAGAAGTCTATTGGATTCAAAATTTTGTGCTTGTAGATAGAAATATAAATAGTAAGACAGTATACAGAGTGCAACTAAACATAAAGTTGTATTATTTCATAACTATATAAATACATTAAAATATTAACACAAAATAAATGAGAACACATATTGAAGGATATATTTTTCACTATCGAACTATTATAATTATATTTCTTTAATTTCATTTAAATAGTAAATAGTTTAATTTATTTTAAGATTTTTTTTTAATTAGTTAATATTAAGGATTTCACCCCAGCCTATTGGAACACCATCTTAGAATGCATGAAGGAGAAATTGGCTAATTAGAAAGGTATGCTTCTAAGTAGTGAGAGGAAGCTTTAGCTGCTTAAGGCCTCTCTTCAAGGCATCCCATTATATTTCCTATTCATTTTCAAAATATCTAGGATTATGGTAGAGAAATTGGAAAGACTCCAATGATCCATTCTCTGGATGAATAGAAAAAAAAAAATATCAACTCTAGTTAATTGGGACACGGTTTGTAAACCTAGACCTATTGGAGGGTTTGAAAATAGAAAAATAACTGCCCTTAACAAAGCATTACTTGCAAACATGGAATGAAAAATGACTTTGGAAAAGACTGAGTGGTGTAAATTCATGAAAGCTTAATACCTTAACTCTAACAAGTTCTATCATTATCGTTCATTACTCAATCATTTTTCCACACAAGGTCTGTATTTCTTTTCCCTTCCACCTTCTTTCATCTCTTACTACTAGCATTAAAGACCACTGTAAAAACGGAAGGAACTTTGTGTTACATGAAGGGCTTATATTGCTTATTGTGGAATATTGGAAATCATGTCCCTCTCACTCCAAATTAAAATCCAAAGCCCCCCCTATTCCTTCGGAAGAGGATAATGATACTAATCAAGTGACTTGAAACGAGAGGATTGGGAGACCGAGAATGACTCTAAGCTTGTGTCTCTTGAAAAAAATGGCAAGATCCCTAGGGTCACTAAAGCGAAACATTTTCGAATTAAAATGCCCTCCTATAAATATAATGGTGGACTGATTGTGAATGAATATATATTTGTTTCATTTTATTTTAAAAAAATATTTTGAGTTTTATGTATGTTTGTTACTTCGAAAATGCACCGGCAACCCCCTTCACAAAACCTCTCAATTTATAATTTATGTAAATAATGTTTATTCCTTGAAAATTTTGGAACTGTAACCGTCACACAACTATAAATGTTTCAAATTCGTTGGATGAAAGATAATTATAAAAAGACCAAGCAATGGGAGCCTAGCGAACAGGACAAGCTCCTGGAATGGAGTTCAGAATTATTAGGCAATATCTATTTACAATGTTTCTTAGTATACTCTAGAGAAGAAGTTCAAATTGTGCATTTTACTTCGAAAATGTTTCGCTTTAGTGACGATGATATCAGTGGATGTCAGGTTATGCGTAACATAGAAAAACAAAATTTACGATATGGATGATTTCCGGTATTAAGATGGATATTCCAGAAATATCTTGTTCCGTGGACATTTTTTAACATTTGATCAAGGTTTTCGTAGTAAATTTGTATGCGTAGGATATTATGTTATTTCATTTAATTTTCTTATTGCTTTGTAATCAATTTCTATTTCATTTTTTAATTACTTTAGATTTAACTTCACTTACAGAACAATATCGAGTTCTAGTCCAGAGTGTGATTGCATATAAATTCCTTCGAGTTCTGGACTCGCTAAATTCTAACAGAACCATCCATATACTAAGATATTAATATTTATGTTTTATCGTTATGCGGTGACAAAAATGTGGTTTAACTGGATTTTGATGATGCTCAACGAATTCAAAGAATTTGTGGAAGGACTTAATGCTGAGATATTTTTTCGTCGAAGTTCACAAGATACTGTAGAAAAAACGATTTGTGGCTTCTGAATGCTTGGTGAAGTGAAGTTCACTAATTTGTTAGAGGCTATTTTTAAAAAATCGTGAATGTATTTGAACGAGATGTGACGATTCAGAATACTTACTCGAGTGCAAGTCACAATATACTGTACAATAATTGGAGTCTATTCGAAAATATCACAAATAAATTTCATTAAGGGCCCGTTTGGTTGCACCTCATAAACGGGTTATGCCGCCCATAACCCGGTTATGGGGTGCAATTCTCTGTTTGGATGCCCTTTTTGAGAATGAGAATGTGGATTTGTATGACCCCATTTTGCCAAAAATGTTGATTTCGCAATTCCACCTCAGGAGGTGGAATGAATTTCGAATCCACGGTTATGTGCGTAAAATAAACAAAATTGTATGTCCCCGTCGGGTCCGGGCAACTCCACGTTTTGGGATTTAAACCCCATTTTAATCGGCGGCAACGTCTGGAGATATCTGCGTTTTTGCTCTGTTGCGTGTTAATAGGGTTTGGCTTCCTCTTCCGGCTGTGTAGCGACGCTCGAGCTGGTATGGAAAAGTTTCTTTCTAATTCTATATCTTTTGTTTGCTCGATCGAAAAGACTTTCATCTTAGAAAAATACTCAGGCGTGCTTCCTTTCTGGTTTTCGCAACATTGCTGACAGATGTTTTTGTATCTATTATTTTGTCATTAACTTTCACTGAAAAATTGCTGTACTTCTATGTGCGGCCTTTTGGTACTCTCTCTGAAACTGCTCTGGGTTTTGAAGATTTAAGC